>VBSM01001927.1:1575867-1594870 GCA_008086735.1 Cheirogaleus medius | reverse complement strand
CCAGGAGTTTGAGGTTGCAGTGAGCTGTGATGACACCACTGCACTCTACCCAGGATGACAGAGCCAGACTCTGTCTCAAAGAAAAAAAAAATTGGGAAATAAAAGATTTCAACATTTGCGTAGCGCTTTAGGGTTTACATACGTCATTCCATTTATGTTTAAAACAGTTTTCAAATCGATTGGATTTATTGATACACAATTATACTCTTAAAACTATATGTATCATAATATCAAATAATTTAATATTTCTGCTCTTTCAAAATTCAAAAAGAATTTCTAAGCATTTCCTTACTATACACTGCACTATGGAAAATAAATATTAGTCAACTCTATGATATAAAAATATATGATAAAATATTTATATTAAATACTATTGATTTATTAATATCAATACATTTAAATATATTTACATAAATAAAGGTATAGTTATTTGTTATATATTTACTTGGCTATTTATATCTATTTAATATGCACTATAATAAAGCTTAAATGACATTATTCTCCTATTCTGAATACATAGGTAATAGAAATAAAATAAGATATATTTATACATAAGTTGCATAATACATGATAATATCATTTATATTTACTGTGTTAGTCAGAATGCACTTAAATAAAAAATTCTGAAATCACTTATGTACTGTTGTTAGAAAGAAACTTTCTATGGGAGCTCATCATTCACATCATTAATATTTCCTATGCTTTTAATCTGAGAATTGACAAATAGAAGCTTTAATATTTAATTATATTTAATATAAAATATTTGAATATATGACATTTAAATATAAATTTAAAATAAAAAATATATATTTCTGAAATCAACTATCTTATACAATAACTTCAGCATTTTTCTCCCTTCGCTGTCAGATTTCAAGATTATTAGCCCAGTATTTTAGATTCTATGCTAAGTTATATAAATTAGTCCAAATACTCTCTCCACTGTTAGAAATCCGTGAATAATTGGGCAATCCTGTAAGATACCTTGGAGTGAGCCCTGAAAAATATCCCTGAGTCCGAAGTTCAGAGTTCTTAAATGTGCAAAAAGAGACCAGAGCAGAGATGACAGGCTGTAATTCCTCAAGCTAAGCGGGGGTTCTCCCCAAGTGACGGTCACTCTGCATTTGTGGGAGCCCGCGGAGGGCACAGAGACAGATCTCCTTGGTGCTGCCAGCATACATTGGAGTCAGCATCTCAGAGCACAATATGGAGTTGGACAGATAGCAATAAGGAAAATCCTCAAGGCTCTTGTAAAATTTTCAGTGCCGTTTACATCGCGAAGGTCATTTACACTGATCTTACACTAGAATATTCTTGTTTTTCATTTTGCTTGAATAGTAAATAAGCATCCTGGCTTCATTTGAGTTTACATAAATAAAATATTCCCTCTTTGAACATTGGCTGCCATAGTGATTCATCAGTTGGAAGGATAATTATTAATATCAGAGCCTTATTAAAAAAAAATATTGTTTTTCCCTCTGGTAGAAAAACAGTCTAGGGGAGATCATGTAAAAGAAGAAAAAAAGAAGACTTAATAGTGCTAAAATTTGATGTATTCAAAATTATCCAGACAGAGGGATTCCTGCGGGTAGCAGTTAGAATAATGTTGGAAAGACTTAAGGTTTTCAATGCTAGTCAAATAGTCTTTAGTTGTTGTGCAATCGTCATTTTTTTTTTTTTTTTAGTTTCTCAATCATGTCTTTGAGGGCATAGCATTTGAAGCCAAAATGTACTTTAAAATATATATTACTGTAAACTAAGAGAGTTTAAGACCATAGCAGTAGAAATGGAGAGAAGAAAGTATGGGTAAAATTTGCATATAAAATTATGATAATTGTTCAACTACTAGTGTTTTACAAGTCAGCGCACTAAGATACGCATTGAGAAAAGAGAGAGAGATGACAAAAAGCGTCTGGCATTGTAACAAAGTAGACACTTGGAAAATCCAGACCATGACTCTCAGACAGGGCTGCAGGTTCTTCAAGTCCAATGGGAGAATCATTAATATGCAACCCCAAAACAATACATATAAAAGCAATGCATTTTTCGCAACTTATTTCTATGTAAACTATCATTTAAAACCCCCCATGTTGCTCTGATACTAAGAATTTATCATCCAATTTTCTACAATTCTTATGTGTCCTGTTTATATAGACCTTGTAAACCTTTGTTTACTACTGTGGGACAAAAACCAACTACTGCTAGAGACTGTACAAATATTCCATAAAAACAGAGAAAAGTGCCAAAAATTATGGTTATGGACATAAAAATGTCCCAGGCAATGCTCTAGGTCAAGATATTCCTGCTATACCTACATGAAAGAAATTATTAAATATTAATAACAAAATGTTAACGTGGAAATCATCATCTAATCAACTTACTGGTTTTTGAGGAAGGGGGTGATATAAATAAGTTTCATTCTTGATGAGATAGAAACCTCTCGTGAATCAAAAAGGGGAAATACGTTAAAACGTAGATATTGTTTTTCATCCCAGCAAGGAAATACTGAGTCTATTAAACACTGAAGGAAAAAATGTCAGTGTTGACTTATTTCAAACCGAGTGTAGCAGGAAAGTCTGCAGTCTGCAATATCCCCAAGCACGGCTCCTAGAATGGGTTGTCACTCATCCAAAAGGTCATCCACAGAGTGGGGATATTGCTAGTAAGGAATTTCAAGCAGAATGTGTTCTGTATAAACAGTGCTGATTGTTATGCAACTAAAAACATATGTCACCTCCCTGAAGGTTTAAATGGTTATAGTTCATCTCAAAATTGATCCAGCCGAAACATGGCTGTAGGTCTCTGAAGAAGTAAGCGTCACTGACGGAAGTATGCAACAATAATAAATTCCAAGAGCCATTGCACCAAGAAGGGCAAATATATTTAAACGGGTTTTATTTTTGATCGCTTATTCCAAATATAAACCAAAATTTAACTCAAAATGACAACTTACATAGAGATGTAACATTCAAGCCAATGCATAGCTCTAGTTCTCTAAAAGTGGATAATGTCTTCCGTGGAAAGCCTTTGAACCTTTTTTTTTTCTTTCTTTCTTTTTTTACTGAAAGAAAATTGCTACCAGATGGTTCGAACTGAAGTCTCATGGTTCAAACCATATGGCTTCCCATGTGTATGCTGGTTGAGAATATAAACGAAAACATCTTGTACTCTCTCCCCTTTTTGATGTTCTGTGTCCTTTTTTTTTTTATTAAACACATTTTATAAAAGAAATGTGCTTATTAAGAATTTTAATGTTTTTTTACAGACCAAATGCCTCACTTTTAGATTATAAAGCCCTTTAACATATAATGTCTCATTAAGTCATTGCAGCAAGTGTAGGGAAAGGAACTTGGGTTTTAAGTTAACTGGGTCAAAACTCTAGCCTCAGTTTCCTTTCCTGTAAAACGGGTTTAATAGTAACAATTATAGAGTGGTTACATGGATTAAATTTAAAAATGTGTAAATGATACCTGGAGTTTCTAGCAAATGTTATGTTTAATCTTACATCATCATCCTTATTCTTAGCACTTTACCTGTAATTATTTCTGATTATTTCACTAGTATAAATCTTATCTCCACTAATTTATTTGTCTCTGATCTCCTTAGGAGTAATTATAAGATACTTCTTTTGTATCCTTACTTCCTTCACTGTAGCACCTGGTCTAGCTGTATAGTTTGCTACAAATAAACTCAGGTTGAGTTTTAACTGGCATTCCTAACACTTGTCTTCAAAGAGCAGGGTAATTGGATGGAGAAACGTAAACCTTGCCTCCCCACATAGGCACTGGTCTTGTGCAGATCTAATGAGGTATTGCGAAGCAACGTGCTTTGAAAAAGCCATTTAAATACATACCTTATACTTTTTTAAATAAAATTCACTCAAAGTCTTTTACAAACTCTCCAATTTGTATCTGAGCATCCACTGGCATGATTTTACATCTCACTCTAGTATTAGTTAATGATGTGTAATGAACTCCTCTATTGAATATTTTCAGTTTTGATTTTTAACTACAGGGTTTTGACTTAAACTTCATATATTTATTAATATCCATGGCATGTGTACTGTGAGCTTCCAAAAGATATAATTCAACGAAATTTGGGTTTAAGTGATACGAAGCTCGGTAATTCCTCTCTTTTGAAAATGTTTCTCAGAGGCAACGGGGATTCTATTTGAAGTAGATTGATCTCCGCGACTCTTTGCAACGTGAAAGCTTCGGTTTTCAGAGGAATTAATTAATTACACATGCTTTAGCTAGAGGTCGCTGGGATTCATGGAGCTTGTTGTTTGCTCGTACCTACCCTGTCTGTCACTGAGCTTCCTATGTCACCCTAACACGTTAGACACCCATCTCTGTTTCAGAAAACCACCCACATTTCATATTTAATCTCTCATCACATTTTTGAAATCTTCCACCATCTGCAACCCGTTCAGGCTGTCTGATTCATTCTCTGCTCGCACAGAATTCCAGCTGAATAACCTTTCTTTAATAAGTAAGTGACTCTGGTGTTATCCCGAGAAAGACCCAGAATGTTTTAATTTGTCTTGGATGGGCACATACAGTTTCTCTCATACCTTTTTCCATGTGAGGGAAAATAGACAAGGGAAATATACAAGTGGACCTTTTTAAGCCTTGGTGTTGTGTTTTGACCAGTTGGAGTACCTCGTAATAAGTGGATAAGAACCACGCTAGAGCATACTACTCACACAAAAGAACAGGGATAGCCACTCGCCTTGATGAACTGCATTAATTTGCTGCGGCAATAACTATTTTGCTTGAGGGAATATTGGACACGTCTGGCTGGTGGCGACAGAAAGGAAAAATATGATCGAAGTAACATTCTGCATTGGAGTTTGAAATTATTAAAACTAGATATATTTAGGAGATAAATTTTAGAGAGTCAGTAGCTGACCACTGCTTACTGATTGGAAAGTTTACCTTGGCGCATAATGCAGACTATGAAAACCACCGGATTGGAGAAAAAAGTAGTCGAGCTATATTACAACGGTGGAAATTTATATGTGTGTGTATATCTGTATATATGTGTGTCTATATATATAATATGTATATATAAAAGGCATATATAAAGATGAGATGTATAAAACATCATGTTTACTAATTTTAACCATTTCTAAGTGTACAGCACCGTGGCATTAAATATATTCACATTCTTGTGCATCCATCAGCATTATCCATCTCTAGAAAATTTTTGTCATTCTCAGCTGAAACACTGTATCCTTTAAACATAACTCCATATTCCTTCTTACCCCAGCCCCTGCAAGCTACCATTCTACTTCTTGGCTCTGTTAATTTGACTAGTCTTCATTATCAAGCTCTGCGTGTCCATGGATCTAAAGTGAGCCTCTTGTGGGCAACATATAGCTGGACCCTGTTACTTGTTTGTATATTATTTAATTCATTCTGCCAATCTATGCCTTTTGGTTTGGGAGCGTATTAGTTTACCAGGGCTGCCGTAACATCGCGCCACACCATAGGCTGGATGGCTTAAACAGCAGAAACTGACCTCATCACAAATCTGGAGACTAGAAGTCTGAGATCAAGGTACTGGCGAGGTTGGTTTCTTCTGAGGCCTCTCTCCTTGACTTGTTGATGGTTGTCTTCTTCCTGCTTCTTCACATGGTCTTTCATCTGTGCATCCATGTCCTGATCTCCTCCCTCTTCTTATAAGGTCACTAGTCATACTGGATCAGGGCCCACCCTTTTGACTACAATATCACTTAATTACTTCTTCAGATAACCTATCTCCAATGACAGTCACATTCTGAGGTCCTGGTGGTCAGAATTTCAACATATACATTTTTAGGGGGAGGGACATAATATAGCCTGTAACAGGGATTTATTCCATTTATGTTTAAAGTAATTACCTATAAGAGACTGCTTAACCATTTTACCATTTTCTTATTTGATTTTTTTATGTCTTAGAGTTTTTTTGTCCCTTATTTCCTCCATCACTGTTTTTCTCTGTATTTAATTGCTTTTCTTTTGTAGTGACGTATTGCTATTCTCTTCTCATGTCCTTGGTGTTTATTCTATAGATACTTTCTTCAAAGTTACCATGGAGATTACATATGATATCCTAAAATTATGACAATACCTTAAATTAATACCAACTTAATTTCAGTCATATGCAATAACTGTACTCCTGACAAGTCTGCCCCACTACTTTGAGATATTGATGTCATAAATTACATGTTTCTATACTATGTATTTGTTAACATAGATTTATAATTATTTTTATCCATTTGTCTTTAAATACTGTGGAAAATAAAAAGTTGGGTTGTAAGCCAAAATTCCTATAGCACTCCTTTTCATAGTTTTTCATGTGTTTACCTTTACTGAAGAACTTCTTCTTTTTATATGGCTTCAAGTTACTGTCTAGTGTCCTTTCATTTCAACTTGAAGGACTCCATTTTGCATTTCTTTTAGGGCATTGTACTGATAATAAACTCCTTAACTTTGTTGTTGTTATTCTGGGAAAATCTTAATGTCTCCCTTGTTTTGTAGGGACACTTTTGCTGGATATAGCAGACTCAGTTGACATTCTTTTCTTTCAGCACTTAAATATGTCATTTCACCGCATTCTAACCTTCAGGGTTTCTGCTGAGAAATCTGATGATAGTGATATTAGGGTTCCCTTGTCTGTGACATGTTGATTTTCTCTTTCTGCTTTCAAGATTCTCTATTTTTTTGTTGGGTGTTAACAGTTTGATTATAATGTATCTCATTGTGGATCTCTTTTGGCTTATCATACTTGGAGTTCGTTGAACTCCTTGGATTTGTATATCCATGTCTTTTCTCAAATTTGAGAAATATTTGGCCATTATTTCTTCAAATTCATATTGTAATAGTTGCTTTAAATTTGTTGTCTAGTAAGGTTAATGCATATGTTTCTTCAAAGACTGTTTCTAGAGATCTATTTTGTTCCTTTGCATGAGCCCTGTTTTTCCAATTCCTTTGTATGCTTGCGACCTTTGTTAAAAAGATTAGGTGTTTTGTTTTTTTTTAAATCAATCATCTCTTGCAGTCTTTGCAGAATAAAGTGGAAGATGTTCACTAATTAGTGAGCCTCTCAGTCTCGAGAGCAACCTGAGGTGAAGACTTAAAGTCTCAGTCTTTTCTGGATATGTGTCCAGTCTGGGTTGGTAGGTGCACTTCTAAGTTTCTTGTTGTTGTTTGCTTGTTTTTTCCAAGTGCTTTGGAGTATCTTAAATTCCAATAAGCCTCAACTCAGCTTATTCTTGGAGCGTCAGATGTTCTATTGTATTCTTCTGACTGTAATCTGTGACCCACAGGTACCCATGGGTCTGTAGTGCTGCTGAAGTCTTCTTCACAGTGGAGATCCAAACTGTGCCACCATGCCCCATCTGAGCTCCAAGTCAGGAAAGACAGAAATCAGTCCCTCGGGCAGCCCATAGAGAAACTAGAATGTTGTCAAGTAGTTTTTCTCTGGTTCTCCATTCCTTGAAAGGAAACTGGTAATTGGGCCACTTCCTCTCAACTGCGCTGTGCCACAACAGGGAAAGTGTGAGACAGGAAAGAGTAAAAACCCCCAAGAAATGTCCTACTCATTTGAATGTGGCATTTTCTTCACGGGGCATTTGTGTGGTTGCTGTAGATCTTTGACCCGTTCCCAGAGCTCCTGTAGAATTATTTTACTTTGATGATAGTTGTTTATTTGATGTTTCCATGGAGAAAGGAGAGTCTGGAGCTTTCTCTCTTAGTTATCTACTGGTGTCGCTGCCCAACTTGCTAGATTATTTTGAAGTGACATTGAGAAAATTAAATATTTAGGAAATAAAATGTTGATGTTCAATATAATCCTCACACTATACAGCAAAATAATTTTTAGACATTATTAAAAACTTGATTAAAAATATATAAAAATCTGTAAAAAACATAGATTTTTGGAATCACCATTTGGAATGGTGAAGTATTTACTAAGAATGAAATCACTTAATATATTCTAATAGGATTTTTATTTATTAAAGAGTTATATCCTTACTCAATTTTATCCTAATTCAGCAATGAAAAATGAAAACAATTTGCTATAATTACTATTGTTTTTACACATAGTTTTAATAAAATATTTTAGGAGTTCAACATCTACCTAGACATATTTTTTCCTTCTTATGGAGTCACTTAAAAGATGTGTGAGAACATGTCTATTTGTATGCACACTTTTCAACTGCAGATAATAGAATCACTTATTCAAATGGGACTAAACAATGGTAAATATATGAGTCATTCAACTGGATGTTCGGAATTAAGACGGATTCCTGAAATGGTCAATTTTCTGTCTCAACAATGCTATAGAAGGTCCAGGTTCTTGATATATGTCTTCTATTCCACCCATGCTGTTGCTTCTATCCTTGGACTGTATGGCAAGATGGTGCCAACAGTTCAGCATCCAAAATCTCGTTGCAGAAAGGTTCACAGTAGAAGAGATATGTTATCTGTTAACACACAGTAGCATTTCCCAGAAAAACTCTTATGGAGTCCCCCTCACATTTCATTAAACTGGAAATTGGGTAATACGCCCTCTGTTGAACAAGTTTCTGGAAAGAGACAGGTAATATAATAGAGAGTTCAAACCAAAGAATGTTGTCATCCTTTCTCTGGGGAAAAAAAAAATATTGATTGGTACCTAAGCTGTCTTACTTCTTAAAGAAATCGCATGTTAATTCATGGTCACCAAAGAACCACATATGCCTAGAATAAATGTCTTCTCTGGTTATTTCCTCAACAGCTGCACAACACTTTAATGATATTTCTCTGTATTACAGTGAGCCAAGGAGGCGTTGCGCTGGTCTCTGACATGTGTCCAGATCCTGGGATTCCAGAAAATGGCAGAAGAGCAGGCTCTGACTTCAGGTAGGAGATGAAGGAAGGAGTGGTTGGGAAAGCATTTTTTTTTTTTAACACATACATAATTTCAGCTTGCCATTTTTGTTTAAGTCTTTTGTCCTTTTTGATTCAAAGGTACAACTTCTCAATTGCTATGCTGCTATATTATTTGTAGAGCTCTAAAACATATGCTGAAAAATACTCTGGAGTTGAAACCTGTTACTACATGAACCAATAATACAAATTTAATTCTAGATGTATATTGTCAAAGTTGGTCTTCAGGATGTTTTCCTTTTTTTCATCTGTTACTATTTCACGTTCTAATGTTTTTAATGTGTGAAAAATAAGGGGAAGAAATACTTAATCATAAGCTCATAATTATTTTATTAAATCAACTTTAAAAATAATGAAGGTTAGTAGCAGCCAATGCAGTTCATTAAGAAAATGTTGTGAATCATATTACTAGGATTATGAGGAACCAGAGACTGTTTTCCAGTCGCTACATCACGAATGCCATAGTGATCACAATCATCCTGTCACTTTGGACTTCTACATTTCTTTCAATTCCTAAAATTTTCCACCTTATAAGATGGATACTGGTATTAGGAGCAGCTATAAAATCAAAGAGTAAAGGGAAGCAGGAAATGTGTTTTTTCTCCTGGAAATCTCACCATTTTTGATAGAAACAAAAAAGATAGGTGCAGAGAATGAAGGCCATGAAAGTAAGCTAAAAATTGGAGAAAAGTAGAGAAAGTGGGAAGGGGCTGGTCTAGAATGCTAAGCAGGGAGCTGGTGGTAATGGGAGACTAACTTTGGTCCAATCCCATGGGGCACTCTGGGGTAGAGGTTGTACCAACACACTGGCTCCCTTGGTACCTGCTGTCCCACCTGTCAACCATTGACTTTCTTCCCTTCCTGTGTCTGGAGAAAGTTCTCCAGAGAAAGAGTCTTTGGTAAATACTCTTTAGCAAGCCTGGTGAGTTTGGTGCAGGGCTGTATCAGCTGGTTAACACCTCGACCAGGAATCGGTCAAGAAGAGAAGCTAACAGAGAAAAATGCTGGTTTTCTGTTATCCTAGAAAATAGCTGTCATTTGCAGACATTCAGGAATTTTATCTCTTTTGAAAACAAAAGCAAATAGATAAAATTATACATCCTTCCAAGGGCTTTGCATGCTATGTATTCCTTCCCTGAATCAAAGTCACCTCTTTTGTGTCTCTCATTGAGGAAACAATGTTCCTCATGTTTCCTTTACAAAGAACCTCGTGTGCATCCCTGCATTAGAGTTGGCGGCAATGAGTTATCATGAGGTGTTTGCTTGTTCATTTTCCCGCCTGAATTAAGCTTCCCCAGGGAGGAGCTGGTGTCTTGTTTGTCTCTGCTTCTTCAGTGACTGAATAGTGCCTGGCACAATAGAACACAATGCACATTTGCCAGAAGCACTTAATTTGCGAGGGGTACTGCCCATGCAATATTGTCATCCCTGAAATGCTTCCCGGGAACCTAGAAACTTCTTCTAGGTTGTAGAGCTCCATTGTAAAACATAGCAAATTAAGTTATATTTGACAATACCGAATTCTTCACATTGCATCCCATGGTGAAGAGAGCCAGAGAAAATGCTTACGCTTCAAAAGTAAACAGAGAAGTTATGGACATTTGGGGCCAGTATCTATTTTGCACAGGGGCAATAATGAAAATTTTATAGTGCCCTAGGTGATTATGCTGGTATTTCATTCCTAGCCTAATTTCTGAAGAGGAGGTTTAACTGTAAGGGCCGTGTTGATCTGGCTGGGGTGGGGGTCGGAGGGAAGCCAGGCTGTGTAGACTGTGGCCAGTCAAGGATGGATTGTAGAACCTTATCTCAGAAGAGACCGTCTTTCACTTTGTTAGGTTCTTGGGGAAACTCTATGTTGTTTACATGTCTCCGAGTTTGTGGCAATGACAATCAATTAACATAACATCTGGTAAAATTATTTGCAAGATTACATTTTCTATTAAATACAAATGCAAACTATTTTTATCATCTCTGGAGGGTGTGTATGTGTGTATACAAATATACACATAACCGTAATAAGCTAGTTCTAGTGGTTTTTGGTAGATTTCATAGGACTTTCTCCCTAGATGATATTGTCATCGGCAAACAAGAGTTTTAATTTTTGCTTTCCAATCTGAATACCTCTTATTCATTTTTCTTGCTTATATTCACTGGCTAGAAACTATATTACAAGACTGAATAGAAATGGTAAGGCATCCCTTTCTTATTCCTGAGCTTAGGTAGAAAGCATTCTGACTCTCATCTTAATGTGAGATTACAGGTAGGTTTCTCATAGATGCCCTTTATCAGGTTGACGAAGTATGCGTCTATTTTTAATTTGTTGAGAGTTGTGGGGTTGTTTTGTTTTGCTTTTTTGTTTTAAGTCAGAAATGGGTATAGAATTTTTTCAAAAGCTGTTTTTTTTTTTACACCTAGTGGGATGATCTTTTGTTCGTTTACTTATATGTTTAGTTTGTTAATATAATTAATTTATTTTTCAGTGTTAAAAATCAATTGCAGTCTAGGATAAAATTAATTTGGTTAAGATATATTTTCCTTTTTATATACTGTTGGATTTGACTTGTTAAAATTCTATTTAGATTTTTTGCAGATATGTTCATGAGCAATGTTGGGCTATATAGCCTTTTCTTGTAAAGACATTGGTTTTGCTATCAGAGTAATAATGGTCTCATAAAATTAATTGGAAAATGTTCTCTCTTCTGGAATATACTAAGAGAGTTTGTGTATAATTGGTAATATTTCTCTCTAAGTTGTTTTGAATAATTCACCAGTAAAGCCATCTGGAATTGGAATTTTTTTATGAGAAGGTTTTTAAACTACAAATTCAACTTCTTTTCTACTTACGGGCTTATGTACAGTAGGTTGTCTGTTTTTACTTGAGTGTGCTCTGACAGTATGTACCTTTCAAGGGATTTTTAAATTTCATCTCAGCTGTCAAATGTATTGTCATGCATTTATTCACAATATTCCCTTATCATCCTTTGAATCAGTAGCGATGTCGCAGCTCAAATTCTTTTTTTTTTTTTTATTTCAGCATATCACAGGGGTACAAATGTTTAGGTTACATATATTGCCTTTACAACAAGGGACAGTAGAAGCCACGCGTGTTTGTATGCAGGCTGGTGGGCTACAGCCGTGTGGACGTGCCATGTGACCCTTAGATGTCCCTTAGTACAATGACAGTGCAGGTCTGCAGCCTGGGAGCACCAGGCTGGACCACACAGCCGAGGTGTATGGTAGGCTGCACCATCTAGGTGTGAGCGAGGACACTCTGTGATGTTTGCACAGCCCCGAAATCCCCTAAGCAGGAGCTTCTCAAACACCATCCCTGTCGTTAAGCGAGCCGTGCCTGTGTCTTAATCCACCTCTGCTCTCTTGCCCACACAGCCGCTTCTGCTGCGGAACAAGGGGCTCTCCCCTCCCGGTGCATTCCATCCCATCACTTCAACTCGTCCCAGCACCTGTGTGTGCCAGACACAGATTTATGTTTCTATCACTTCGCTAAATCATGCGGTTCTGAAGGAAAGGAAAGAGGTCTTATTTGTTTTAGTTTTCATGACTGAGCTCAACACGTGGCAGATTCTTTCCCTGTTGAATTGGATTAAATCGACTCTAACAAGCCTGTCCCTAGGGTGGCATGATCATAGCCCCGTTAGTGCTCCGCTGAACCAATTAAGTTAACCACTGCTGGTCAGAGAACCGACCGGCAATTTTTCTTTAAAAAAAAAAACAAAAACATGACCTCTGCTCAGAAGGTAATTTGGGGGATGGAGGAGTGATAGATACGACTTCAAAACTAAATAGTTAATTTACATCATCGATATGCACATGTTACTCTTCATGGTAGTAACTTGTGTTCTTGTGTCTTAGAACTTTTTTACCTCCTAAGGATCTTATGTGTCTTTCATTGTATTTTCTACACATGCTTTATAAGATTAAGAGGCGTCAAATGGAATTAATTGTCATCAAACGGAAGGAGAAACAGAAGTAAATAAAGGAAAAATTGCATAATCAGTGGGAAATACAAACAAATCCATAGCCCAAGTATCTGGGTAAACTGCTTCTCATTTCTAATTTCCACATTCATAATCCTCCTTCCTTGTAATGCATTGCTGATTTTATTTATAGTCATTACAGTATTGCTGCAATGGGTTTATTATTTCTCCACCGTAGGTCAATTTCGGTGACAACAATGTTTCTGCCTCTCATTACATGAAAATGTAAATAATTGCACTTACAGACAGCGTGCAAACCGGGAAATAAATCTGTTGCTCTTTTCCTCAAGAATTGCTTTTTATTAAGTTCCGTTATTAAATTATTTTTTAAATCATGAAGGAATGAGGGACACTCGGGTGCACTATGAGCCACCGCAGGCTTTATTCTCTGTGGTGTCCAAGGGTATCCGTGTGAGAACGTCATCTTCTCACCTGTGGAGGGAACAATGGAGAGACACCTGGGGACTCTGGTCATCACCCTTCCATACGTCCACCGGCTTCGGGGTTGGTTTGATTCTTTTTCTTGGCGTCCTATGATTTTTCTTAATTTGCTATAATAGAAAATTCAGTTATACTCATGAAGTTGGAGCAGGTGCACACACCTGAATCTTTACATCCTGCGTAACGTCGGTTCTCCCCCTGCAGCCCTTCTTTGTTTCTGTGATTCTGTCTGTTTTCCATGATTCCTTGCTCCCTTCTATCCTCTCGACGATGCTGAGGTAGGTTGTTGGAGTGTGGATGATAAGACCCTGTCGTGACTCAAGCCTTCACCTCTTCCGGTGTCTGGCGATGCCCCCCGCCCCGGCCGTGCTGTGCGAAGTGGACCTTTCCTCCCCGTGTCCTCTCTCCCTCTGACCTTCCCTCTTACTTCTCATCACTGACTGCCATAGGAAATTAGATGCAGGTGTATGTCTGCATTTTTATGCACGTTTATGCATCCACTCTCCCCCACAAGAGTGTTAGTCCCATAAAGAGCAGAACTTTGTTTTATTCATGAGCACGTTTCTAGTGCCTGGCGTGGCGCCTGCCTCCCGGGGAGCACTCAGTCATTATCAGTTAAATCATTTCATTTTACTTTATATACGGAATGTATTTACATGTACACGTTGTAGGGCAATGATGAATGTTGATTAGATAAATTGATAAATTTTCAGGAATATAATTATTCCCGAGAAGACAGCTACTATTTCTTTACTTTCAGGCGCTGTGTTAGGCACTGAGTGCCCTCCATTTGCTAGATCCTTGATGCACGTTGTTGCTTATTTTAATAACAAGAAATTGTAAGTGTTATTAGTATTATTAGATCATTGGATTATTCAGCCTACTTTTTCTCATCAATTAAACAATCAGATTACTAATATAATAAAGAAGCATTTTTAAAGTTAGAATCAAGTCCGCATGTGAGGCTTTGTTAAACAAAATTTGGAAGCCGCAGTGGAAGGAGCAGGGGATTTTAAAAAACATGCAAGCTCGGTTTCTTGTTGGAAAATCATCCCCTGCTTTCGACATAATCGGTTTGCGCTCAGTGTTCCTAAGTGGAAGTCAAAGAACCGTCTCTTATTTTTTGAAACTCGGGCATTATCTTAGTTCTCCAACCAGCGTTTGTTTCTGTAAACGATTTCTTTGCTGCTCAGTTGCGCTCTGAGGGAAACGGAGAAGGAGGATGCCTTGGGGATGGGCATTCATTCGGTCTGGGTTCGACACATGAAGCAAGCAGGTCGTCGGTGCTTACAGACCTTTCTTGACATTCCGCACTTGAGTCCACAACACCAGAGTCCCCTGACGTGGCCCAGAGTGTTTTTACAATTTGAAAAAAAAATCGAGGGGCATAACATGTTTCCGTGCCCTTCAACCAAGGTAGGCATGCAGCTTCCTAGAGATTTACAGTCATGAGGACTGAGCTAGTCGAGGGAAAATATTTGCAGTGCTTACTGCTCTTTCAGAGAACCTCAACTGTGTTTTTTAGGACTACTCAAAGAAATACCACAGCCAATATTTCTCTTTCTGCCCCTTTGAAGACGGCACCCTGCAGATGTTTCAGATCTCGCGTGTCGGGCCGAACATGCTTCCAAGAAGAATCCACCGAGTGGGGCCCATGAGGTGTTCTCCTTGTCTCTTCCACAGTCTTTAAAATATCTTCAACAGAAAAATAATTTTTTTTTAAATAAAATATCCATTTAAATAGTTGTCTGGGAAAACAGGTGATTGTTATTTAAGCATCCAGTAATTTGTTAGCTTCCAGATGCAAAAGAGAGCTGATGAATTCATCAGCCCACTTCACCAGGAACGCCAGAGACGGCCGTCCAGGGCTCTGAGTATTGATGCTCCTGACGGTGACCTGGGTGACTCAGTTCTTCCTCTGAGTCCTGCTTCCTCCTCTGTAAAAGAATGGGTCGAAGCATCAGATGGGATGATTTCTGCAGTACATTAGAGGTATAAAGCTCTGTGGCTCTTAGTTATGCTTTTCACCAAAATCTATTTTAGAATGAGATTCTGCAAAAACCCCATGGCCTTATTTAGGGCTCGGACAGCCTTCGGGGCGAAGGCAGCTTGGGAGAGCACCCCCAGAGGTAGCAAACATGAAATAATCAACCCATGGGTTTATTTGGGGGCCGTTCCCCTGCTCCCTAACTTCCTCAGTTCCTGCAAAAACTCTTCAGCATCTCAGATGGCTCATTCTGTCTTCCTCTACGTCCTCGCCATAAATGCAAGGAGGGAAGGGCGGGAAGGAGAGAGTTGGTGTGAGCTGCTCCCGTTTTCCTGGGAGCTCGCGGCTGTGCGTCAGATACACTCCGCCAGCCCAAGGATTCTGGTTTCATTGGTCGGGAATATGGCCCGGGCATTAGGGTTCTTTTGGCTCTACGTTTTGATTTCAGTAAAATACACACGACATAAAATTTAGCGTCTTAGTCACGTGTGGAGGTTCCGTTCAGTGGTGTTAAGAACATCCGCGTGGTCGTCCAGCCGTCACCGCCAGGTGGACGGTCCGTGAGACAGAGCAAGCCAGTGCCTGTTGCTAACCAAGTCCTGCAGGTGCACGACCGAGGCGTGAGCTGTAGCGGATGGCCCGGGCTGCGGTACTCTGCCCGTTTCCTCCCATCCTGCAGCTCTGACGCTCCTGGCTGTGTTCTCACTCAGCTGCAGAGCAGAGAGAACGGTCGGTGAAACACCTCCTGGCCCGACAACTCGGAGGGTCCCCTTGGCTTCCTAATCCCAAGAGGAAGAAAGGCTCAGGGGCTGCCGTCCTTGGGCACCAACAGTCGTCAGGGAGGAGAGAGGGGCCTCCTCTGCCTCGTCTCACGAAGGGACACAGAGGGGGGAGATCTGGCTTGCGGTGCGGGGAAAGCTCCTTGCCCAGCCTCCATTCTCCAGGTTCCTGCTGCACTGAGACCCCTTTCCCGCCTCTCCTTCCTGAGCCGCGTAGCTTGCAATGCGTGGAAATGTTCAGCCTCTGCGTGATCAGCCGGGCGGGAACCTGAGCATTTAATTTTTCTGCTTCGAGCAACCAAGTCCTCGTTTTTGTAAATAGCGGCCCCCACGATATAACAGACCTGGAAGATTTAAATTGAATTTCCTCGCAGGAGAATAGGCACCTCTTGTCGATGTCACACTCTGAGGGCGGGTCACAGTGTGACGTCGCCGCCGGCACAGGGTGCGCTGTCCGGAAGCACCGCCGTTGCTGGCGCTCTCAAATCGCCTCACCCGTCGATGGCGGTTAAGGGACCCTTGTCGTGCTCTTGCTAACACACGGCATCTAAAAGTCACATAAAATACGAGTTTCCTTTCTTTCCTGAGGCTAGAGCACTCCTTCTACTCTCTGATGCATTTGCAGAGGTGCTAAGTTGCCTTAAGGCTTGAGGAGATGAGTCTAAAAATTGTCGCTATAAAAAGAAAATAAAATGACACGCTTCGTGTGAAAATCAGAAGCGTAATAAAAGGCATTCCGATGGCCTCGGCAGCACCCGCATCTGTCTCTTTGGTGATGGCATTTTCTGGAATGCCGAGCAAGTCAGGGGATGTGACGACGTCTCCCTCCTCGGGTGTGCCCCGTTGGTTCACGCACGATCTTTGCCACCCTCTCGGTTGCATTGATTAGGGCCATGTCCCTAATCAATGATTAGGGCCCGTCCGGCGAAGCGTCCAGGCTCCTTTCTGAGTGGTTCAGAGCCTCACTTATGGGAGGATCAACGCGGTGATGTAATGGAACCTGTTTGTTTGTTTGTTTATTTCAGCATATTACGGGGTTGCAAATGTTTAGGTTACATATGTTGTCTTTGCCCCACCTGAGTCAGAGCTTCAAGCATGTCCATCCCCCAGATGGTGTGCACTGCACCCATTAGATGTGAATATAGGATCCCTTCCTCCACCCCCCCCACCTGCCCAATACCCGGTGACTGCCGGTGGGGCTGCAAACTAGTGCATCCCCTGTGGAAAGTGACATGGAGACGCCTCAAAGAGCAAAAAGCAGAGCTACCATTTGATGGAATCTGTTTTGAAACGGAGGTGAATGATTGAATTGATGCATGAGCTCCCTGCCTGCCCAGTGAGATTCTGCCCTGAGGCCGTGTTGGGTTTGTGCTCCCTAAAGCCTTCCAGTTTGACGGCTTTTCCGGCATTTCGGGGATGGTCTGAACTCCTGCTCTTGCCTCCTGGCTTGTCCTGCCCATCCATCCCACAGATACCAATCACAGGGATGTTAGCAGCTCAGGGCACAGAGCTAGAGGCTGAGAGATTTCAAGGTGAATAAACCCAAAGCCTTCCATCCCCCCCTTCCCTGGCTGGGGGCTTCTCCCAGCCTCCCAGCCTTGCACGCTTCTGGGCTGTAGGTGAATATTTCTCAAACTAAACCTGACGTGGAGCAGTAAATGAACTAAGTTTTGTGCCTCAAAGTGAGAGAAAGGAACAGAAGTTGAGGGAAAGGATGTCAACCGAAGCCACGTGTCTATGGAGGAAGGGGCACAGGTGCAGAGCTTCCAGGTGGGGAGGCATGGTGCAGCCTCCTTTGGAATAACCACCGGAAAATTCTGTTCCAGAAAAACCAAGTTACTTGCATTTACCTGAACAATCCACTGACTTTGAAACCAACAGGGTTTGCTATGGTGAGTTTTTTGATCTAGGACACATATACTCATTTTGGGAAAAAATAAATAAATAAATAACGTCTATGGATCTTTCAAGAGCCAACCCAAATTTTGCTTTCTGGCCGTAACTTTTTCTTACTTTTATACTAAATGCAAAATAAGTCATTTTCCTTTTAATATTCCCATAGAAGTTTATATTTATATAACACATTGCCCAAGAGCTGTCTGATGCAGTACCTCTCACCCCTGCTAGCTCATTGCAGGAGATCAACGGGAGGTAGGTTTGGTTGCTACCGTTATTCCTCATTCCCGCCTTACCTACAGATTGACGGATATAAAACCACAGGAAAGGGCCTTCCTTTAATTAGTTCACTCAACTTGCATTTACTGAGTGTTTAAGGCACAGGGGATATTTCGTGTGTAGGGTTGGGACTTGCATCTAAATGTTATCAAGATGTCGAAGAACATCAGAGATGTTCCTGGCAGGTTTTCTTTTCTCTTTCTCAGATCAAACGTCATGTCTCTTATTCCAAAGTTGGAAAAAAAAAAATCCCTTCAGCCTTGTTCTATTAATAATAGTGTTGTCAGTTTTAGCACCTTCCTACAGGAATTACCTGTATGACTAATTCGATGTATGGGAGAAAGCAATTTTTAATGAGGAAAAAAAAATTAAGAAGGAGGGAGAGAAAAACAGAAGAGGGAGAGAGTAAGAGAGGGAGACAGAGGCAGGTAGCAGAGCCGGGGGAGGGAGACCCGTGCGACATGAGAGCACCGATGTTATTCGCAAAGTAAGCTAAACTGCGTTTATGACATCGAATCACAGGTCCATAAATAAACATGACTTTATCTGAACTGTGATTGGTAACTACGTTTCCCCAAAAATAAGACCTGCCCATGAAATAAGCCCTAGCAGGATTTCTAAGCATTTGTGCAATAGAAGCCCTACCCCGAAAACAAAACCTAGTGATGGGCGTGGCTACGCAACGTATCTGCACAACCCATGCATTTCGTC
>VBSM01001927.1:1518895-1574145 GCA_008086735.1 Cheirogaleus medius | reverse complement strand
TCGGGCGGGTGGGAGGGGGGAGGAGAGGATGGGTATATACAAACATAATGAGTGCGATGTGCACCGTCTGGGGGGTGGTCACGCTTGAAGATCTATTCCTTTTGTGTCTGTGAATATCCCAGAGTGCTGTTGAACTGGATTTGTCCTGCAGAGGCACGATCCGTCTTTCCGTGTCTGTCGGTCTGTCTGCCGGCTGCTTCGGTAGGCTCAATGGATGCTGAGCAGTGTGGGTTGAGAAGAGGGGTCAGATCCCTCCTTCTGGGCAGTTGGGGAGATTAGTGTCATCTCTGGTAGGTGGTGGGCAGCTAGACGTCACAGCTAAACCAACCTACATCCTGTCCTGGACTCTAATCTTTGAGTCACTTCAGATTTTTTTTTCCCAAAGACAGTGATAGTACCAATGTTGAATAAATCCACAAATACCCACTCTCTAGTTCAACTGTATTTAGAAATAGTCTATTCACAGCTAGACTGTTCATATTTTTAGCAGGTAAAGCGAATTAGGTGGTGACGAACGAAATGTCCTTAGAAATCAAGAGTCAAGTCATCAGCTTTTCAGAAGTGCTAGGCAGTGAAGAAGTGAAAATGTATTTCTTCTATTGTATTCTATTTAAAAGAAGAAAAAATTGCTTTAGCTGTTTAAATTGAATTTTGTCGTTTGGGTATTTATTTTCAATATGCGGTATATCTTGACCTTATACAGAATCAGTTCTCTGTTATTTCTTACAGTTGGAAACTACGAGCACTTGTCTCAATTGCAAAACATAATTAATCTAAGGTGTTCCTAATTTACCTGCCAATGGACAAGCACTAAGAGCTTTCTTTAATTGTTTTTTTCCTGGAATTTTCTTCTGGGTACTTTTCAGAGAACCAAATTAGATGATCTAATGTTATATCTAATATATATTACTTCTGACATAGTAATCATAAATCAGTGAAAGCGTAGTTTATTGTACATTTGAAGTTGAAAGCGTACAAGACTTCTAAACAGAACCGATCCATGTGCTAGATAAAGCCAAAGCAAAAGGCTGCATTAATAGATTAGAATCTGGGCCGTATTTAGCTTCAGCCTCATCTTGATTCATGGCAGCACAGAGACCACTCAACTCTGCTGCTGGAAACGAGCTTTCCCTCCTTGGCTCTGCCCGTAGCCTGCAATCAAATGGAGAGGACGCTCTTGTTAATAATTTTAATGCCTCAAAAGTAGCGAAGCTTCAATATTTTATCGATGGCTATTTCCCATCATTTGCGAAAGGGTTTTATGACAGTAATTAAGGAATGAGTTCTATATTGTCCTCTAAATGTACTGAAGATGAATGTCCCAAGCAGAGACTTCTGGACTAGATCGTGATACCAGATGATGATCGTAAAACATTAGGTAGAGTCCCCATCTCTGTGCCGGAATGGGCTTTCTAAGTGTTTGACGAGAATCCGAGACGAGCGAGAACTGTGTTAGCGTCGCAGAGAGTGTGCGCAGCCGTCTCCGTGAGTGAGAAAGGAGGGACGGTCTAGTAGTAGCCACTTAAAAGTTTTTTTTTAAATTAAATTATAAAGTAATAAAACCAGAAGAAATACAGTTATCAGAATATAGAAACAAAAGCTCACTTGCAGTGATATTACCATTCAAAAAAAAAAAGGTTTGTGACTCTTTTTCCTGATCTATAGATGTACATGTAGATATGATTTCAGTGTCATCTGGGGAACATACAGTTTCATATCGTGTCTTTCTTCTTTTCTGTATTGCTGCATATTTTTATGTTCGCCTTTCATGTAGCAATATTGGATTCTTTCGAACACATATCTGAAATACGTTAGTCAAGCATGGTCCTCGTATTAGACACTTTCTTGTTTTCCCAAGAACATCGCTGGCCAAAACTGCCTCACATTTTGGATGATAAACATATATTGCCAAAACTTAGACTTGTTAGCCCTGGAGCAATGCTGTTAAGTTTCCTTTATTTTAAATGGACAAAAATTGTGTATATTTATGGTATCCGTGATGTTTTGAACTACGGATTGTGCAAGCGCTAAAACAAGCTAATTGACATATTCATTACCCTATAGACTTAAGATTTGTGTGTGTGTGTGTGTGTGTGTGTGGTGACAACATTTAACATCTCTGTAAGTGATTTTCTGTTATTATCCACAGTCACCATGTTGTACCATAAATCTCCTGAACTTACTCCTTTTAACTGAAGTTCGTGTCCTTTGGCCAACATCTTCCCCAAGCCCCTCCTCCCTCCATCCCCTGGTAATCAACCTTCTACACTCTGCTCCTACAGGTCATATGTCATGTTTTTTAGGTTCCATCTATAATTAAGATCATGCAGTATTTGTCTTTCTGTGCTTGGCTTATTTTACGTTGCATAATGTCCTCCAGATTCGACCGTGTTGTTGCGTTTTCTTCATTTCCTTCCTTTTTAAGGCTGGATAGTATCCCATCGTGTGTGTCTGCCGCATTTTCTGCATCCATTTTCTTTATCCACGTGGTGGACACGTGGGTTGATTCCATTTCCTGGCTGTTGTGAGTACTGCTGCAGACCATGGGCATGCAGACATCTCTTCGACATGCTAATTTCATTTCCTTCAGATACATAATTAGAAGAGAAATTTCTGAGTCGTATAGTAGTTCTCTTTTTTAATTTTTGGAGGAGCCCCTGTACGTTTTTCATAAAAGCTTTACTAATTTTCATTTCCACCAGCAGTGTACAAGGGCGTCTGTTTCTCCACATCTTCACCAACACTTGCTATCTTTTGTCTTGTTGATAACAGCCATCTTACCACGTGCGAGGTGATATTTTTCATCCTGGCTTTAATTTGCATTCCCCTGATGACTCATGATGCTGAGCACCTGCTCATATACCATTAGCTATTTTTACATCCTCTTTTGAGAGATGTCTATCAGGTCTTTTGCCCAGTTTTTACCTGGACTATTTGGTTTTTTTGCTTTTAGTTGTTTGAGTTCCTTAAGTATTTATATATTAACCTCTTACCAGATGCATAGTTGACAAATATTTTCTTCTGTTCTGTAGGTTGTCTCTTCATTCTGTTCATTGTTTCCTTTACAGCGCATGAGATTTTTAGTTTGATGCCAGCTCATTTGTCTTTCTTTTCTTTTCTTTCTTGTTTTTTTTTTTTTTTTTTTTTTTTTTTTTTTTGCTTTTGTTGCCTGCGCTTTTGGGGTTTATGTTTATTGATTGTTTTTTTTTCTCAAAACAGAATATACTTCACTGATAATACCTAAAGGAATATTGATTGGATGAATGGGGAAACTGTATGTAAGAAGTAGAGGTTTTGCTGGAGCAGACTGCATCCCATAACTAATGAGTTGCATACCGCTGCAGTTGAAATGTGTGATTGCCAAGTGGAAGCAATAATCCCACTTCCCTTTCTTTTTGTTTGACAGCTTCTGAAATGTTATTCTAGATCTTAACACTTCAGTTAAAGAGGATCATAAAAATGGTGACATACTCTCAAATTCCAACTCTCCCTACCTCATTGGCAATCATATCATTTTGTTTATTTCCTTCATAGCACTTATGACATCCTCTCATTTTTGTTATATTTGATTTGATTGTTGGGCTTCTTGTTGTGGTTAACTATAATGTTACCTCCATGAGACTGGGGCTTTGTCTGTGTAATCTGCTTTGGCCTCTTTGGTACCTAGAATAGAGTAGGACCCACAGTAGCTTCTCAATTAAAAATATCAAAAGAATTATGAAGATCATGGATATTGAAATTTACATACATAGAAAGAACTGCAGATTGGTGCCTACAATAGAGAACACAAGGATACAATCATTGTTTTCACAACAAAATTCTTGCATTTATCTCATTTATTTCATGTGGCTCTGAGGATTAAACAAAGATCAGTGAGCAGAAATGAAGGAGGAATATCTTTATAAATTACAGCTGTCTTAACTTCTGACAGACAATAACAGTGGGAATTACGCCCAAGTGTTGGTTTTTATACTCTTCACATACAAAAATATACATACTATGTATTTACAATGCAGTGTTTCTCAAAATTGGTTCCATAGAACTCTAGTTGTCCTGGATTCTTGGTGCAAAAAGTGCTTCCTAAATGGGCAAATCTGGAACATTGCACATATTTTACATTCCCTTAACTAGGTAAAATAAGTTTTGCACATTAAATTTCATTAAGCTGAGAAATCCCTTTGGAAAGGAAAGATGTTTAATTTTGTTTAACCCAGAACTTTCCAAGTTGGTTTGACTCCGATAACTTTCACGGACATGGGTGACACTCCCCAGGGAGAGTGCTATGTAGATATTCTGGGAGAAGCCGGTGTGATATAACTTGAATAGCGCCCAGTCCAATATTGTCGATGAGGATGTTTTTCAATAAGCAAGAAAGGAGAGCATCTTTACTTTTCCCTCTTTTCTCCATTATTGACTTCATCCATCCATCCATGTAGACGACTATGCATCTTTTCCTTCAAAGCCTCCCTCTTTTTTCACTCCTGTTTCCCCAACATCGACCTCTTGGTTGTTCAAAATAAGAAACACAAGTGGAATTTCCTCTTATAACAGTCCTCTTGTCAGATAGTCAAATAATACAAAGCCCAACTCAATGTCAGCTGCCAGGCTTAGAAGAAGTAATTGGGTGTGTTCAAACTTGATGTATGCCCAAACACTTCTTTATGCACTTGTCCAATTGTTATCCTGTGGCAGTGTTTTGTTAATGTTTACAACCCTAAAGCTTCATGTTTGCAGATGCAGCTCTACAGCCAAAGCAATTTTTCACCTAACTCTAGGCTGGATGGATTGCCTTTTTTTCTAAAACAAATGATTCTTTTCCTGTAAGAAGTATTTCTGAAATATAATATCACTGGCCTTCTTTTAAATATAATTAACATCCGTGATAATAACATAGATACTTTACAGAGACATTTTCTTAACCCGGATTTTCTCAGTTCTTGTGCTTGTAAGTTATTTATTCACGAAGAATGACATCCAACTTTGTTTTGTTTTCAGGGTACAAAACTCCTTCCCATTAATCTTCTTATGGAAACCACAACTCTCAATGAGGTTACCTTTGCTATTTTCCCTATTTTAAAGGTGACAAGTTAAGGTTCATATGTTTGTTTAGCTGTGAAACTGGAAGAACAGAAATCTGAACCCAGGTTTTTAAAAATTTTGTAACCTTTGCTAACTCACAGGGTTGCCTCTGTAAATAATATTGAATGGATTGCTTAATGTTTTATATTGTTTTGACTGCATAACATCGTAGCAGCCATTTTTTTTATAGAACATCTTCTGTGAATAATATGGGTTGTTTTTTTGTTTTGTTTTGTCACTGCTTAGGGTTGGTGCAAATGTACAGTTCTCCTGTGAGGACAACTATGTGCTCCAAGGATCTAAGAGCATCACCTGTCAGAGAGTTACGGAGACACTCGCTGCTTGGAGTGACCACCGGCCAATCTGCAGAGGTAAGGCACTCGCCGTGGGGTACAGCACAGAAACTCTCTCTCCACGATTGAATTCTTTTCTGAATATGCAATTTAGGTGTAACGCATTGTCTATGCACAGTGCAGAACTTGGTGATAATGCATGTTTTCATTGAGATGTGGGTAATGAAAGAAGTATTTTCTTTAATTTAGTTAGGAGACAAATATTTCAAAAGATATTTGCATGTTTTACATTGCAGGACAGATATGCGCAAATCTAATTATTCAAACTCATACACACACATACTCCATATAAGGTGGATCTATCTATCTACACAGTATGTATATGTATGACTATATGTTATATAACCAGATCCTTTGAAAAGTTTTAGGTGTACCCCAGAAAATCTAAAAATTCTCACCTTTCAATTTCTGTGAGGTTGAATTTTTAGGTTTTGATTATGAGTGATAAAGAGAGTTGTTCTAAGTCACTATTTTATCAATAAATTATCTCAAACTAATCTTTGACATACTTAGCAGAGAAAAAATATTCATCATCATCATCACTATCATATTTAAAAATATATATATATGCAGTTGTCAGAGGTCCAAGTACTTATGTGACACTTCTATGAAGTATATGTACAACCCTACCAGAATTACAGAGCTCGTACTGAAACCAGCAGGAAACTGGTATGCTTGTGTTAAAATGGAATAATGAATAAAATTAAAAGAAAAACTAGGTTTTTTTGGTTTCATTTTTTAATTTGGGCCATAAAATAATCTCTGTAAATTAGTAATTTTGAAGAAAATAAAGGCACTAGTTATCATATCCCTCGTCTTTATAATTTTAAACATTTTGGTTATTAATTTAAACATTTTGGCTATAAAAACGTTCGACCCAAACACTTTCTCAGTATCCTGTGACCTCCACCTCATCACCTGACTTGTATCAAAACTCTGAGGTCCTTATCTCTTAGAAAACATCTGGGCGGATGGTGAGGACATTTTTCCATCCTCCGCAACCCACCACCTACTTACTCTAGAGATAATTACAGAGCAGTCTTCTCGACTTCCTGTTCTTATAGATTCTCACATCCCGCTTGATCACGTTTCGGAAGAGAACACCTCTTCCGCAGGGCCCTGTTTAGAACGCCTGTTTGACTTCTCACGGCAGCCACAGGGATCGCTGCACCCTGCCTCTTTCTTCCCGCTCCAAAGACAAAGAGTGTCCAACTCCACCCGTCCCCTCTTCCCTCCTCCCGCCCGGTGATTCACTTGTTTTGCTTAAATTAGATACACCTTGATTATCACTGCGTACTTATTTAGTCCTTATGAAATTTAGGACTTTTAGCTTTCTTTAATAACGACTAACAGTAGCCGGAAATAATTCTTAAGAAACTGTTTTCATAGAGCATGTATTTTACTAGAGTTTTTTCAATTATGAAAGCCACGGCCACAGATATTTTTGAGATACTCTTTTCTGCATCTTGGACTCCTGCCTCGATACCAGAGGGACGGTGCTCTTCTGCTTTCTAGGGACCTCTGGGCTGGTGGAGAAGGTCCGTGTGGGGAAACCCTCAGTTCCTGAAGGTACCCCATTTGTGGCTGCACACTCATGCTCTGACCTTGAGCATTCCGAGGTTCCAGCGAAAGGTTATGCAGTCACACACCCAGCCTTTTCTCTGCGAAGTACTTTTAGGGGCCATCTCCAAGTTTGAGCATCGTTTTCCATGCGGAGAGGCTGAGAAGTTTCAAAATCATCCAGTCCGGCTGCTTTTTGTTTAATAATTCCCCTCTCTCACGTTTTAATATAAGCGACAAGAAGAAACCAAGGGGACCTTCAACACGCAGCCCCGGGCATATCCTCCACTGTAGATCTACATTGTCACTTGAAAGTCCGGCTTCCCGCCTAATTACAGGATCACTTGGGCTAAGCTTTTGCCACTTCTTTAAGTCTCTGGCAACATCTCCCTCACTCCTTTGGAGCCCTACCTACGGTGTCTTTAAAACACAGTTTTTTTTGCTCAGAGTGTGTTGGATGCATTTGAGGCTTTCTCTGTGATGCTCCTCAGATTTCCTTTAGCCCTGACCCACCACCCAGTTCCAAAGCTGCCCCCACATTTGTTACAGCAACACCCCACATCCAAGTTCCAGACTCCGCATGGGTTAGTGTTCAAGCAAAGAAGCAAAACTAGTAGGATGGAAACGTGTGTGTGTGTTTAGATCAAGGAATTGGCTTACAGGGCTGGTGGGGCTGGCTACATCAGCCTGAATCCTGCAGGACCAGGACGGGCCGTCAGGAAGGGGAAGGGGTGAGCAGAGTGGACCTCCCGGTACAGGCCAGAGCTGCTGTCTACAGGCAGGAGTCTTTCTCTCTCTAAGGAAAGTTCTCATCCCTCTTTGGAGGCTTCCCAGCTGGTTTAGTAAAGGCCAGGCAGAACAGTCTCCTTAATTGAAAGTCAACTGATAAGGGACTGCAGGTACACCTGCAAGATCCCTTCACAGGAGCACCTACGTTAGTGCGTGTTTGAATAACTGGGAGAGGGTGCGTGTTTGGTCCCCAAAATTCCATGTGTAATTTTGAAATATTTAGTAGCCAGATTAAAAAGGTTAAAAGAAACAGGTGAATTTAGCTTTAGTAACATTTTGGTTTACCCCCAATACAGAAAATAGTATCATTTTAACCCACAGTCAATATAAAGATTACAAAGAGATGTTTTACATACTTTCCTTTTTAAATATATACTATGTTGCGAGCGTCTTGTGCTTAGAGTGTAGCCCATCTCAGGCCAGCCACACTGCAGGTGACCAGTGGCCACATGTGGCCAGTAGCTACCACACTGGACAGCACAGCTCTAAACATTTAGCTCTGAACGTTTAGCTCAGCCTTCAGGCCGGTTTTCGACCTCTCTATGGTGAGCCATCAACACCCTCGCAGGTGTGAAGAGGAAACATGAGCTCAGTGAGTCGTGACCTGTTTCCTGGCCGGCGTCCCTCGCTGTAGAACGCACTTTCTCCAATAAAATCCATACGTTTTTTCAGCTTGGCAGCTCTTAGGAGCTCTGAGCATGTCATCATTCTCTCCTTTAAATAGGTCTCTACGCTAATGACTGAGTTCATCCATTACGGAAGAGCTGAAACACGTTTTTTAAAAGCGGTGGTTCTGTAATTATTTCTATAAAAAGAAGTCACTTTAGATACGTGAAATGTACTGGAACATGGATACCATGAAACTTGACAACAGTGTTTCAAATGCCACCCACCATGGCAGACTACAGGGACACTGACTTAGCTATCGACAGGTTCCTATAGCCAGTGCTGTTTCCCACTTTCTTTTCTGTTCAGTGCTATTGCCATGTTAAATGGTTTCTGAAAGACCAACACTATAATTGGGTTTTCCTGATGTATTGCTAGCCTCTCAAGCCGTCCTTATATTGATCATTTTCGCCACATATTCTAATCTCAACCGTCTACTGAGTACAGCGAGATGTCTCCGGTCTGAGCATCCTGCAAGCTCCGTGCATGGAAGATATTTCAGATCGGTGAGTCCAGGAAGGACCAATTCTCAAGGTTCTCACCTTCATGAAGGGTCTCTAACTCTTGAGTAATTACCACGCCTTCCTCCATATAGAAGGAGTATCTTATGGATGCGTTTGATAAATTGCGGTGAGTCAGAAGTGACCCTCCCATCTGGAAACTGGCGTGGTTCGCCAATGCTTACATTAGCTAATTAGCTTTGAGGACTGGGGGAATATTACCTTTTCTTCCTGTTACCAAACAGATGAATGGTTGTCATAGCTCAGTAATTATACAAGTGATTTTGTTGGAAATTATGCTTACTTCATTTAGGGATAGGAAAACAACCATTATGATTTTTTTTTTTTGCAGGGTAAAACATTATGAGCTGTTTAAAACTGTGTATCTTTAACTGACAGTAGATTTTTTTTTAAATAAGGAAACAAAATGAAGAGTATAGCATTCTATTTTTTTTTTTTTTAAGTAAAATGTTCAGGCTGGTGTTGCATTCCATCAGTCTTTAGAGGGGATTTATGTAGAGAGCTTTTTTTTGTTTTAATGCTAATGCACTTTGATCTGTAGAGTTAATATTTTGAGCTGCTCTCTGAGTTGAAAAGGCCTCTAAGAAAAAAATGGCATATTATTTGCAGTTATACCTGTGGTTACATGAAAGCTAATTGGAGCCAGCAAGGGTCACGAAATAAAGTTATTATTACCTTGGGATTCCAGGTGAGGTTAGCTAAGAATTACCCTTAATATATAAACTTGCTGTTTACCAAGAACTTTTATAGCTTTTTCTTTTTTGCCCATGTTTTCCGTCCATGCCGAAATGTATTTTTAAACAGCGAAAAAACAGATAATTGACACACAAAAGATGACTCTTCATTCCACCAGATTGCTGGTCCAGTGTCAGTTTTAGAATGATATTCTATGTCCTGATTATTCAGTCAAGTAGCTATTATCTCAGAGATTTGGAGAAACATATACATGATTAACTTTTTAAACCCGTGAATTTGGAGACATTTCTGTTGTTGCCTCCAGACTCTGGAAGCTTTATCATTTTTACTTGGAGGTCACTTGGGAGAAAATGTTTTTTTTATTTTGCTTATTATTCTTTACTATGTTATTGGCCATAATAATTTTTTTGTGTATTGTTATGTGACCCTCATATTCTATTGATGTTAGAATAACCTGAAAACCATCCCTTAAGTTGGTGCTAATTACAGCCCTGGAGCATGCCAAAGGGGTTTCTGAGTTGGGGTCCTTGCATTTGTTTTCTCTTCCGTGGAGCACTTTGCCCCCAGAATCTACGTGGTGTCCATCCTACACTGTCCATCAAATGTCACCTCATCCACAATCCTTTAGTGCCCACCTACCTTCCGTAGCAAGCCCTTTCCAGACACTCTGCAGACCCTTTCACTGCCTTCTTTCAAAGCTCTCGTCTCCTTCTGACATTGCATGCTCACGCGTTTATTTGTTCATTTCCTACCGAAGGCGAGAAATTCGGTCCTATCCCCCCCACCGTATCCTCTGTGCTCAACTCATAAGAAACCTGTAACATACACTTCTCTAGTATGTACGCCGCACTGTGTTACGCTGTGTACCAGATGCTTTACTCGCATTATTTTGTTCAATCTTCCTAGCAATCAGAGATGGAGTTATGATTATTATGCTGACCTGAGGGTCTTAAAATGAAATCATTTAAGATGAAACAGCCAGTGGCTGCACAAGCCAGGCCTGGACCTCAGATGAGATGAAGAAAATCAAAAGCTCCTAACTTCTGCAAATGTTGTCTTCACTGCAGTTGACAGATAATGCTGTCTCCTGAAAATATACCAGAAATAGGCGATTCAATATAATTATTAATTTGCATGAAAGAAAGAAGCTTCTAATGTGAGTCTTGCTATCCCCGCTAATTCAAATTTAGTTGATTAGAATATTCCTTCTTTCAATTAGCTTGATTAATTGAGCAGTTACCATAGAACAGTAAGATTTCCTGGAACTGAATTTGAATAAATAGATAAGTTATTACTTTGTATTAAGTGGGATAAATTACATGAAACAAATGTACTTTGTGCTTAATAAGTATTTATTGATTAAACAGATAAATGGCATGCACTGGCATTCAAAACTGGTTAGTTTTCTTCTTCCTTTTCACTTCCCCTCTTGATATATTTCCCATTTGTCATTCTGTGAATTCTACCTTTTACTGGGAAGACATATAAGATATATGAGTTTGAGTAAGACGTATGGAATTTGAGTTTACAAGTTTAGAAAACTGTTAAACAAATAACATCAGAGGTACATTAGGTCACAGTTAGTATCCAGGACATTTATCAAGCACGTGAGTGAACATTACTCTTGATTAGGTGCTGCATTTTTGGGAGGATCTTGGCAAAGGGCAAGACTTTTGCAGGAGTTGAAAGTGGTGTTTGACTGTAATACAAATGAACATGCGTATACACATCTCAGTGATGGGAATTTATAGAGAAAGATCTTGGTCTAAAAACTTGCTGGCCACCAGGATATCGTGTTTCCTAAATTATTAATATGTTGTTTAATTAAATACTATGTTGATCAATTGAATGCCTGTTTAGTGCAGGAGCCACTGTGGGGGAAGAGGTCCCCCTGCCTACAAAGACACTGTGCAGTGGTCCCACCTCAATCAGAACAGCTGCCCCTCCGAGACACACCTGTGTGAGGAACAGCACAATCCATTCTTAGCAGGAAGCGAGAAACCGGCAGAGTCCACGAGTGAAGAGACAGGCACGGTGATGAGGCCTCAGATTTCTAGCCTGCTGGGTCAGATCTTATGGCACCATTTTATTAACTCCCAGAGCATCAGTTGAATTCACATTCAGATATGCCACAAAAACAGCTGGCAAAGCAACCCGGATGTTGCTTATAGGTAAACTGATACCAACCATTCACCTGCTGTAGGAGGTCCTGTGTGCATCGTCCAGATTTCCTCACCACCATTTCTTCTTCCTGCCTTACTGGCTGGCTTCTCCCTCATGGATCTGACTCACCGTGACCTCATGGGGGCGGGGGAGACAGGAGACACGCCCCAGCTGGCAATTCCCAAAGCTTCCTGACCTATCCATTCTCATGCGTTGGCTCCAATTCAGTAGAACTCTCAGTCCTGCTTCATCTCTTACCCCTCAGCCTGGTCCACCTTCTTCTCTAGTTCTTTTTCTTTTTTCCAAATATTAAATCTTCAAAAATTTAACCTATAGTAGATATGGAAAAAAAAAACAAAACTTCTGGTGCTGGAGCTGATGGAGGAGGAGTAAGAAGACCTGGAGTTTGCCAGAGGAAGTTCCATGTGTGGGATCTCCCTTCTGCACGCCAAGATCCAGAAATTAACATAACCCTTCCCGGTGCAGAACCACAGATTAGAAAGAAAACCCAGGGAATTGTGTGAGCTGCAGATCGCAGGAAGACGACAGGCATGTGAGCTTCACTGCATGGGTATTAACTGGTGGAGACCCTGCTAACTCAAGCCACATCAGAGAATGCGGATTATGATTCGGATTAATCCTTCCTTGGGAACAGTTTTCTCCGTTTGCGTGATATGATGTCTTAGGAAAATGAAGCAGAGGTTCTCTTATATTCATTCCTTCTCCTAAAATTAGTTTCTTCTGCGTTCTCAAATTCAGCTTAAATTATTAATGTTAAGACTAGAGTCCAGGCTGACATTAGATTTTCAAAATTTGTGTATTTGAAAAGAAAAAAAAACACTTTCTTCAAGTGGAAGGCAATTAAATTATTTTTATATTCCAAACGGTGTCATATATATTGGATGACGCAATTTCTATGCTTCGCCTGGTTTTTCATTTCAACTTTAAGATATTTTCTTTTTCCTTTTAGAATCTCCACTTCTATTTTCTTTCTTTAAATTTTCAATAATATTTTAAGTTCTTATTTGCATTGTGCTATAAAGAAATTGGTATAGTTTATTGAAGAATAGAGTCTAAAGCTTGAAAGTGATTTTGGAGATCTTTTCCAAAACCCTCCTTTGAAGTTGAAAGGACAAAGCTGTGAGAGTTGAAGCTATTTATTCAAGGTTAATATATAGCATATATTAACTCTAGATGAATCTCACGGGAGGGACCCTTTCTCCAATCTTATCTCATGTGTGTACAGCTAAGTGTCTGTAGGGACTCTCTGTACAACCAAATGTACATGAAGACTCTCTTTAGTCAGAAACGGGATTAAAAATGGATTACGTTGCTATTGACATTCTCCACGGCACTATCATCAGTGATATCCTTTGGTGAACGGTCATGCCTTTGGAAATACTATAAGAAAGTGTCCCAGCACAACGTCACAGGTACCAAACCAAGGGTGCCAAAGGCTGAGCAAGATCCGCTTGCCAACCTGAGTTCAATGCACCGTTTTTTTATCGTGATCAGATAACAGCTGACTTGGAGTTCCATGTGACTATTACGTCTCTACCACGCTAATGAAAAGTTGCAGCAGATAACACCGTTTCTCTGTGTTTCCAGCTAGAACGTGTGGATCCAACCTGCGGGGACCCAGCGGAGTCATCACCTCCCCTAACTACCCCGTCCAGTACGAAGACAACGCCCACTGCGTGTGGGTCATCACCACCACCGACCCCGACAAGGTAAGGCTCCCGTCCTTCCCCTCTGTGTGGTTAGTGCAGCCGACCTTCCACCGGGGTCACCTGTGTAGGCAAACAGCCTGGCCATGGCAGGCATCCCCACCTTTCCCTGTCTGGATTAAAAAGTTTGTGCTGCGTTTTGGTATTTTGTGTCTAGATACCCACCTTTATGGAAAGCAGTCTGAGATGCAAATGTAAGGTGAATATTCTTGGTGTAGCCCTTCTAGTGACTCTGGAGATGAAGTGGATGTTCTTCCTTCACATGTCACAGTGCTTTTTGATACGAGTTATGTCTTCCTCAGTCCAGGTCTCATCTGCCCTATCAGACGCTTTCTTAGGTCCCGTAGTATTTCTGCACAGCACGGCTAAGGGTTAGAAATGCTCTCGCTGTACTCAGATGCGAAGAATACTGTCTCTCAGATACTGTTTTCCAAATGACGCTGTTCGTGTGTTCTTCTCATGAGCTATATGAGTTTTCCAGAAAGCTAACGTGTCTCCACACTTTTTCCGATTTCTCGTCTTAAATACACATATATAGAACATATATTTTCCCCCACAAAATAGGGCATAAAATAGGGAATAAAAGAGGGCAACACCGTGTTATTTCTCTGTAAGTTTTGCATACAGAGTTTGTAATCACGGTAGTACATTTTAAATCGTTGGCCAAGAAAGCATGTTCACAAACATGTTTCATTGAATACAAAATGAATTTTCTTTTATTTGCTTTAAGTTCAATATAGATGCCTACCTGCGAAAAGAAAAAAAAGAGGTGGAACATTTTTAAATTGATTTGATTTAAAAAAAAACTGTCAAAAAAACAAAGGTATGGATTTCACTAAAATAAACAATGTTAAAAGGAATCTATATACTAACAGTAAATTTACTGAACCCTACTGTTTGCCAGTTATTGAGTTATTACCAACAGTTCTGGGTCTAACGTGATCACCTCTCCACTTTTATATTTTATTAAAATATGTGTCATGTTTATATAGCTCTCTCTTAAGGCTCTCTAGTTCCCAGGTCTACAAGCAAAAAAGTTCTGATTTTAGCTTCAGTAAAGTGTTCATTACAGATGCCTTTTGCTTTTGTGTTGGCTTATTTTAATTCTAAAATCCCAGTGTTTTATTGGAAAATATAGGCTTTAATAAACAGAACTGGGTACAAATGCAGGGTGTTGTAGGCATTCTTCTTAAAGATTGAGGAATTTCTGGGCTGTCTTTGCTTTGCCCAAAACCTCCAAGTTTTATCACGTGCTTCTCAGTACGCTAGAGCTGTGTTGTTCTCTGAGATATCAACTATGCTAATCCAAACCATATTTTTCCTATATGCTATTCAATGGCTTATTTATTCAAATTTATACTGTTCTCAGCCCTTTAGATACCAGCTCTACCAGCTCTAGTAATTGCATGAATTTGGGAAAGTTAATTAACTTCCCTGGGCTTTAGATTTCTCACCTGTAAAAGAGGTAGTAATTGTGTTCACTTTGGAGGGTGGTTGTGAAAAATTAATAAATCAGTGTGTGCGCCTACGTAAGTGCAAGATCATTGCCTATTATATGTTATTAGTACAAGCAGTGGTGACATAAACAAGCATGGGAAAGACAGAAAAAAAATCTGCATTTACATACTTGTAAATAATTAGAATATTCTGTTTAGTCTCTAGGAAGTTAAATCATATGATACTGAGAATTCAGAAAAGATTTGAAGGTTAGATAGTCAATCTGCAGGAAGGAAATACTAAAAGCAATTGAGTTTATCTGTTTGGTGGGCATATTAGGTGTCAAGTGGAATGAATGCTGAATAGACGACATCTATTCCCATGGGGGTTCAAATGAAAACAAGTATATTTTATATTAGAGGGATCGGGATGTGTTTGAGGACAAAAGTATGTGATGTATGTGATCGAGACATTTATAGAATATTGAAATACATTACTTCTGCAATTTGAGGGGTAGGGGAAACTCTTTTCTTGGATGTGTTATAAAAAGGTGTGTGTTTGGGTGTATATATGGCTAAAAAGAATTAACTAGATTAAATCAAAGGCACAGGCTAGTTGACTTCTATATATCTCATGTGTTTCTATGGGAATTGCATGAATCTATCAGAAAGAAACACACTTGCGAAAGCAATTGCATGAAAGTAGAGCAGCCACTGGGAAGGATGCAGCCAGGGACTGTGCAGGCAGAGTCCCTCTGCAGCTTCTGCCTGCAGGTAGGTGGCACCGTGCCCCTCCCCCGCCCCACCTCTGGCTCCAGCCTGGCCCGTTTCCTACTGCAGAGCCCCAGCCCTGCCTCAGCAGCACCCTGGGAACTCCCGCTTCCCACCAGGGAGTTGCCACTCAGAGCCGTGAAGCCCGCAGGCGTCCCCTCTGCAAAGGGGGAACAACAATGGAGCACAGGGACACTCCCGCCAGTGGGTCTGAGCTGCCTTCTGACACTCCCCAGCCGTCCCCGGCAGGAGGGAGCCAAGTGCCCGCAGGGAGACTGGCTCAGGGCCAGGCTCACGGGCGTGATTTCTTTCCATCTCCTTCTCGTCCTTCGGTTAAGACCCAACGAATGACCAGGCAAGCACGGTTCTGCCCCGGGGTGGGGAGATCCAGGGCAAGGCAGAGACAACGCCCATCACAGTGTAACTTCACCCCACAGGCCTTGCACGCGGAGGAAGAGCAAACACAACGCAATGGGGAGGTGGGGATCTGCCACATCGCTCCAGGGAGACATGGGGCAGGCTCCCGGGAGTGGTGCAGGGAATCCACCAGAGTCGACCAGGTCCAGACTCTGCAAGGCTTGGCGACCAGTCAGGACAGAGAGGGAGGGATGGCAGGTCTCGGCTCTTGCCTGTCCTGTTGGACACTGTTTTCCACGTGGCTTCGCGCTGTGGCCGGCCTCTCGTAGGCGCTGTGAGTGACAGAAGAGAGGAGGAATGTCGATGGCATTGAGGGTGAGTGAGGAAGCCCTTGCAGTATGAGCATGCGTCCTGGTCTCCCAGGGCGTCCTGGCAGCATCTGCTGTCCTTACGCTGTGAATAACAGTGCTGCCATTGGATTCTCAAAATTGTTCCCCAGGGAGGAACAATAGATTACATGTTCTCTCTACCTTGGACCAGGTAAAGGACCTCAGGAACCACTGTGTTAGGGGAGCGGGTGAGTGTGGTTTGGGGCACAATAACATTGAGGTTCCTGCTGTCTGTGCAAGCAGACATCATGGTGAAGGTAAATTTGAGATTCCCACGTGTATTGTTTGCTGATGAAATCAAAGATTAGAATGACATCATGCAGGAAACCAAACAGAGTTACAGACAGCCATGGAATGGCATTATTTTTTCTCTTAAGGTCAACTGAAGGGTGGATTTGGCTTTCATTATAGTGAAATGATCTTCTAACTTTACATGGCATCGAAGAGTTTCAAAATACTAACATTTTTTTTTTTTTTTTTTTTTTGCTGTGAAACAGACTACCCACAGTGTTTCAATCTGGAAGACAGGGCTTTAAAGTTAAATCTGCAGGGGATTTCATTCACATCTCTAAAATATTTTCAAAATTCATTTAAATCCAGATTACATGTGAGCAATTATAAATATTTTTACTCTGCGTGAGAGATGTGCCTATGGCACACCTGAGCTCCTTATTCTTTCCTGTGCGTACAAGAATAATTGAAATTTCTATCTGAAAAGAAGCTTAGAGTTTGTGCCGTCTCCACCTCTCACTTGGCGAGGAGGAAGCCAAGACCCGAGGGAGTCATGCTTGTCTTTCAAGGCACTGTGGTGCCGTGTTTCCCTGAAAATAAGACCTACCCATAAAATAAGCCCTAGCAGGATTTCTAAGCATTTGCACAATATAAGCCCTACCCCGAAAATAAGACCTAGTGATGGGCGTGGCTACACGGCGCATCTGCACAACCCATGCATTTTGTCTCGGAGCGATAAAGAAGACGAGCAGCCCTTCTCATCTGCCCCATGAGAGCTCTATTGCTCGGCATGAGAGATTGGGACCAGTGGTTCTAAAGGAAATAAAGTCGCAAGACATTCAGGATGGAATTCGGGGTTTGGAGAGTGATGATGATGTTCCAGAAGAAGAGAACTTCACTATATTTGAACAAATGTAGATTGTTATACCGTACTTAAAAAAATAACACATCCCCTGAAAATAAGCCCTAAGGTGTCTTCTTGAGGAAAAATAAATATAAGACCCTGTCTTATTTTCAGGGAAACACGGTAGCACGTCACCAGTTTCCACGCTGCCTGGAGAGTCATTTCTCTTTGTATCTCCCTACCCTGTTATCACTCTGGTCAATTCCACAAGGAAATGAAAGAATGGTTATTCAGTTCAGCAACAGGATGATTTTGGCTGTAGGACAGAGAAGCAACTAAAACCCCAAGGTCTTTAGGGACACACTGTTTCACGTAACCAAAGGGCAGAGGCAGGGCGATTCCAGGTTCCATTCAGTCGCTCAGGAACATTGTTGAAGGCTCAGGGGTTTGCCTTCCTTTCCTGCCCCACCACCCGGAGCGCAGACTGTATTTCCGCCCAGTTCTCACGACAGCTGCAGCACTTCCAGAGTTAGTGACAGACACCATCGTGTTCAATGAAATGAGTCTTGTTCACCAAGAGATGGGAGAAACATTTTCTAGAATTTGTCTATCAAATTTCCTTGCAATCCTGTGGAGTTGAACGCCCATGGTCCTGCTCCCTGGGGAGCCCGAGGAGAGAAACATCTGGAAGGCGGGAAGAAAAGGTGATGGTTAGTTTGTGGGTGACCAGCCGTGTCCACCACATGCAGGCAAGAGAAACGCCAAGGAAAGAGATTGGGGTCATCACTAGATCCATCTTTTGCTTGTGACGTGCTTCAAATCCCGTTGTCTTCCTCCCCTGCCAGACTCCCGTGCACTAACATGGGTTAAAGCTCATGAGAAATGTTCTTTGATATTTCGACGCTGATTTTTTAAGCAGTTTGGGTTTTTACGTTTTTCTTCTCTCGTTTTAAGAGTTTCACTTTTCTCTGCCGTCTTTGTATATGTTTACATAGATTTTGTAAATGTTTTGCATAAATTTTGTTGATTCTGAACACTCAATAATCACCGAGCTAAACGTCGGGAGGCTTGTGCTGTGTTGCTTCAGGACGCGTTTTGCTCTTCATCACGTCCTTTGCAGAAATGTTCGGAGAGGGAAACAGGTACTCCAGGTTGACGTCCTCACACACTCCAGTCCCCTTGGCATAGCACCACTTAGACACCTGAAGGCATCTCAATTAAGCAGAATTACCATCCAAATTAAGCAGCAGCCATTGCCATTAAGTATAATTAGGCTTAATTTGATTCCTTGGGAGACATTCCAAACAAGCGGGTTTCCCGATAAAGTGTGCGGTTTGACGAAGGTGTATCACATAGTGAGCGCAAGAGAAAAAGAACAGTTATGCAAAAGTTTTCACGCAACGACTCTCGCCAGAAGGACTGATGGAGAATTTTGAGTAAGAAGAATTTGTATGCCTCGATTTGTATCTTTGACCCGGTCTACAGACTTTTAAGAAATAAGGTAGAATAAAATACTGAATTTCCAGTGTCAGTTATGAATCAGTCAATACCCTCTTCTTTTTCTTTGAAATGTTGACCCTCTCTTGACTTATCCTCTTTCCTGGTCTTATTTCTGCTTTGACGGTTGTATAATCAAGTACCATGAGTCAGTTTATGCCACGTATTTACATAAAATCGCTTGTGCAAATGGCTAACGGAGGAAGCCTCGAGTCTCTGTTAGCAATGCACATCACATTTTATAATCTTGTGCAGTGTCAAGTTTAATATTAGATATTCATCAAAAAACTAAAGCTATTTGGAGAACCCACTGTGTAGCATGTTCTATGCAGGAAACTATAAAATAATTGGTTTCTAAATAATATTCCATTAGTTGAGAAGCAAATTTATAAACACTTAATTACTAATACAACTGCTCTTTCCATGGAATTCTGGTACAAAGTCAATAAAAATGAATACTGTAACAAGGTATTTCTAAATGTATTTCATTGTAAACACATTCAACAATCCAGCTATTTTCGGATAAACTTTTGATGAGTCCTGTGATCACATTCTTGAAAAAGTAACATATTTTAATATATTGCTGAGATGTACGTTTATAGGAACTAAAAGGTAAATATTCTCAAAATTCATCCCTGGGCTCTTCATTGAAAAAATTAAATATATCATGGAAAACCAGCCTTCTGCTGAATCCTTTTATATATGTATATATGTATGTGTGTATGCATGTGTGTTATATTTTTACCTACATAAATGTATACATACAAACTCATATATACACATATGTATACATATCAGCTGGAATGAGAGGTGTGTGTGATCCAAGTTCAAAATTTCTATTGTATAGACTTCAAATACATACATACATTTTAAATACATTCTGTGGTGGTAGGATTTCAGCACCTGATTCTAATTTGAGCTTCTGGTAGAGCATTTTTGTTGGTATTAAAGCCCATTAAAAACTCTTCGAGGATTTAAACAGTTTAAAACGTCAGTACATTTTTGTTTATTTTTCTTCTGCTTTTTTTTCTTCCAGCTTTATTAAGGTATAATTTACAAATAAAAAGTGTACATATTGAAGATGCAGCATATATAAAAAACAGAATATTATTCAGCCAAAAAAAGGAAATCTTGCCATTTGTGACAACATGGATAGATCTAGAGGGTGCTGTGTTAAGTGAAATAAAACATTTGAATTTTTAGTTAAGGAAATAAATGCTCAAAAATTCAGAAAATTATTTTGTTAGGCACGTGAATACCAGCACTATATAACCCTCATAAACACTTTCATATGACTCTCTTGATAGTCCATTATACATTTTATAGAGTAGAAATTATAAAACTGGTTTAAAAGATATTAAGGAGAAATAAATACTCAGTGGCATATAATTCTTATCGTCACTCTCACCTGTCACCTGTCAAGAGTCAGTTTTTCTAAAACCCCAGATGAGTTTCCCCCACAGACAGTGGATGCTCATACACTCATCGGCGTGCTTCAGTCTCTGGTTTCCCATGGGGAAGATCCTGGGCATGAGGCACACACGGTGTGGAGAGAACGAACCCAATTCCACGCAGGGGAGTCACGATCCCCTAACATGGGAGAAGGTGCCGGAGGGCTGAGCGGGAGGCTGAGAGGAGGCAGGGAGTGTGGAGCCAGGCTGCGCTTCCAGGACAGGTGGGGAGGGAACATCACTCTACGTTTCCTGCTGTTGCAACATGAGTTGCTTGGGAAAAACGGCTGGGGATTTGAGCTGATGCCAGACGATGTGCATCACAGGCATTTCCAACAGATTCTCACATCCTTTGTGGTGCAAGGGAGCAGGAGGGATAGGATGGGGGGGATGAAAATGTGAATGTCACTAGTGAACCAGGCTGGTTGGCTGAGGCGCCCTGGACCGTTGTCCAGGCTGGGCCAGCTACTTAACAACTTTTTTTTTTTTTCCGTTCTTGTGATACTTCACTTAGAAGAATGGGCTCCAGCTCCATCCAGGGTAATACAATAGGTAGTTCATCATTTTTTATGGCTGAGTAGTACTCCATGGTGTACATATACATTTTATTAATCCACTTGTGTATTCACGGGCACTTGGGTTGTTTCCACACCTTTGCAATTGTGAATTGTGCTGCTATAAACATTCGAACGCAGATGTCTTTTTTGTAGAATGTCTTTTTTTGCTTTGGATGAGCACCCAGTAGTGGGATTGCTGGATCAAATGGTAGTTCTACTTTTAGCTCTTTGAGGTCCACTTTCAACAGTGTGCTCCCCCTCCTCCTCCTGAATGCCAGTAAAATTTAACTTTTGTGCTCAAAGGAAATGGTGCCAATATAAGATATGAGCAAAGGAATGGCATTACAGTGTGTGTGTGGTTTAGAAAGATCCTTCTGCCTCAGTGAGACAGACGGATTTGAATGGCACAAGGGTGGAAGCAAAAAAGCCAGAGCTTTATTGTTACCAAGAAAGATGACAAGAGTCTAAATCAGGACGGTGACGTCATGTTTGCCGAGAAGAAACAACGGGTTTGAGAGCTATTTCAGGGACACGTAAGCGATCATAGCAATTTATACCTTTGCGTTACACCTCTTTTTAAATGAACAATGTTTAGTATCTAAAATAAAATAATGAAAACGGATTTAAACTTAGTGCTTGCAAGAAAATACTGATCTGTTTATCCGATCCCTTTTTGGGAAAGGAGCATTAGCTGCTTTTATTATTCAATGGAGTTTTTTACAGAATCTGAAGCAACAAAGTCATGGAGCTAAAGAAAAGGCATTCGAATTATTTTAAAGTTAAGGTAGAAACGTATGTTACGTGGAATAGTCGAGAGAATTCGAAATGCGCTTGGAATAGATGTAGCTCGGCAGACTTTATTCGCCCGTTAGGGGGTTTGCAGAGTGGTGGACCAGCGGAGATTGGACACGTGATCATCCGCTAGAACACCGTGCTGAGCACTCTTGTCGTTTCAAACAGACATTTTCCCAGCCCCGAAGCCGCAGTGAGACCTACGTAACTGCCCCGTTTGCTTCTCTCACGCACTGCTGGGGAAAGTGGATGCCCTGCCAACTTTCTCCCGTCGCACGTCAACAATGTCCCCTCAGTTCTTCTTCTCGGCCATTATCATCAATCTTACGTTATTGATTCACTATTGCATCCTTGTCAGCTCTGCGGTGTGTCCGTCTCCGCCTCCCAGCCCCTCACTGTCGACGTCCTCTCCATTATCACTGCTTAATAGTTGCCACTTTTTTCCTGAACTGAGTTTGGCTTCGGTGACTGCTGATCCTCCTCAAGCCTCTGCCGGCACCTTCCCAAGGTCCCTTCTTCTCTCCCGTAGTCCCTCCTTTCTGCCAAATTGGTTTTCTCCTAACACCCCAATGCTGGACTTCTTGAACCAAATTTATTTATTTTAGCTTATCATCTCCTCTTGGTACCGAGAAATAAAAGACATTTAGAAATAAGGTCCGTGCTTTTGATTTGCTTGCAAACGTGAATTATGCAGACACACACACACACACACACACACACACACGATGGAGAGACGCATGTCTAGAAAGACTAATCCCTCTGCACATTTTCTTTTGTGATTATTGCCTTTCTTACTTAAATGCAATAGTAACTATATAAGTAGCAAAAAACGAAACAAAAAACTTGCTCATTCAGCAATTTTTTTGAACTACAGACTCTTAGAAAATTGAGAAGGAGCGATAAATGAAGCTGCTAAAATCCCTGCTTGCATGGAGACGCTGCTTCAGAAGGAAGATATAGAAAATAAACCAGTAACCCAGCTAAATATATTCAAATGGGAACGAATAAGCCAGGGCAATAAAATATGGTAGATATTGAGAATATTTAGGCATATTTATAATATAAAGAAAAAATACAGCCATTTATAATCCCTGCCACCATTGCTAGCTGTTTTTAGTAGGTGGCTTCCTGTTTCCATGCACACAGATCCTCATTGAGCAAAGGACGAGATCACACTCAAACGCGGTTACGTCACTTGCTCTTCTTGACTTAATTGGATGCTGTAAACAATATTCTCTGCTGATAAAGTTCACTTTTTTAAAACAAATACTTTACTAAATGGATGCCTTGCTTTTTAACCAATCACTGTTGTTTAGCATGTAGGTCTTGTACAATTTTTCATTATTAACGCTGACAGCGTATTAACTTCTTGTTGGATGAATCTTCTCACAGATTCAGGGCATTTACCTTCCTGCAAATTTCTAGAAATATACTTTTTACCAAGTCAAAGAAGAAGCATCTATGGGGGACTGAAATGAGGGACTTTGAACTCATCTCGGCAAATCGGCTTAACTAACTTTTGGGTTGCTGTGGGACTCACGTGTGTTCGCCCTGTGAATGTGCGTGTGCATCCTATGAACAGCGTGGGAGGACAGCATGTGGGGCTCCCGAGTCTCCCAGGGTTCTGATGTTCAGTAATCAATTGCTGTTTTCTCAGTCCCTGTACCTCTATTCCCTTTAATAAACATGATGCAAATCTGTCGCGATAAATAACTTTTAACATCTCAGTTTCCGCCTTTCCCCACACCTGCTCTATTATTTATAGAGTCTTTTCCCCTCTGCGGCTTAGTTTTCCCTTTGCGCATATTGTCATATCCATCTATAAAAAATTTTACTGGATTTTTACTCTTAAGTGATGCAAAAATGAGTAAAACGGGGTTCTGCTCTCATGGAGTGCAGGGCGTGGCTGAGACGGGGCACAGGCACCCCCTGGCTCCTGGGTAACGTGCTGTCTCCTCTGCGAGCCCCGGTCCTCAGTTTACCTTTCCGTGGAATGATGGCCCCATCTTGCTGGGGCACCCTGTGGTCTTCTCCCTTTCCCCAGAGCCTACCTTTACAGGTGTTATTGAAACCATGGTGGTCGGTGTGATTTTCACCGCCTTTGGCGTGGTCTGTGAACCCTAATGCAGCGCAGAGCATCTGTGATTTGGAAGTAAATACTAGCCGTAAGACTCAATCAGTAAATTGGTGATAAAATCCTATGGAGGACTCTTTACCCTAAGCCGTTGTCTAACGAAATGCGTTTCTCTAACTGGATACAGTCAAATCAAGGAGGCATGTAGCAAGGAGTTCTCCTGCAGGGATGCTAAAGACAGTTAGGTTCCACCAATTTCCATCCATCGAGATATACGATAAGAGAGATTCGCGGATGCCTTGAAGACACTTAAAGGCCGTAGAAACATCTGGTTCGTTGTCAGCTTGGTCCTGCCAGCTAGTCCTCTTCTGCGCCAGCCTCCCCTCCCTCCTCCCTCTCCTGTTCATATAACCCTTGGAGGAACCCCCTCTTCCAAAACGTGTCATTCTGGGGTCTGGGCGTCTCCTGGGGCCCCGTCATCGTGTAAGGGAACCAGATCTGAAGTCCCAGCCTTGATTTTGCCCGTTCTGTGACTGTCTGGTCTTGGGAAAGACATTTCGTTTCTCTTTCAGTTTCTTCCTCTCCCAGATAATCACAGCAATGATAATGAGAGGTACGTGAGCACGTGGTATTTCTGTGCTAGTCAGAAGAATCAATGTCTATGGAAATACTTCTAGGTCGTTCATATCTCTGCTACTGTGATGATTATTAGCTCACGATTTCCGCTTTCTACTCTGAATTTCTTCATAGCCCGTTACTCCGGGGGCTCCTTTCTCTGCTTTACGACGAGCAGGTACCTCATCAACGTGTGCGAACCCAGGACCACGATTCAGATGGTGTCTGGGCGTCTCTGGGGTGTCCGTTCAAATGAACAGATCCAGAAACTTCCACCACTGTTCCTCCACACCGTGCTCTGCGTCCTGGTCACTCTTCTTCTCATGCAGTCTGGAAAACCCCCTTTATTCCACCTGCATTCCTCCTCTGCCACCTGCAGCAGAGCGGAGATCCCTCCACCCCTTACGTGCGTGTGTTTTGGGTTCATCCCCTCTTTCCCCTTCTCCCCGCGAGCTCTCCAGCTTCCTCCCTCATCGTATCCTGTCCCGTGTATTGTTCTCATTCCTCGTAGCTGTCTGGCTCTCTCCACTCCCTCCACCTTTCTAATTTATCTTCCCCGGGAAATCGGAAACGCCCTTTCCAAAAATGTAAATTACCTATGTGCATGCGAAAAATAAAAGTAATACGTGATCATTACCTTAAAAATGATATAATGTAGTTAAATATGAAGCAAAATGTGAAGATCTTGAGATGTTTAAATCTCAAGATAATCAATGATTATGATCATCGGTATCTATTTTTTAAGGCTTGTATCTCCGTGTGTGTGAGCACAGAAACCCAATTCTTTATTTCCTTCCTTTGTTCCTCCTCCTCTTCCTCGTTCCTCTTAATGGCATCCTTCGATTTTAGATAATGTTCCACAGTTTGACGATTGCTTTGTCAATGTGCGATACGATGCAAATCTTCCCAGATGCACTTTATTCTTTTTAACAGCTGCATAGCTTTCCCTCTTATCAGTTTACTCCTCTACACAGATGCTTAGACTGTACCTGGTCTTCAAAATCATAATGATCCCATAGCTACCCTCACGTTCCCACCCTTGGCCAATTATTTCAGTAGGATACGTTCTCTGAAATGCAATGATAGTCACATTTTTGACCATTCAAAATGTTGATACTTACTCCCCAAACACTCACCGTGCACTACAGTTGAGCTCACGGAAGCTCCCACCGCAGTGTATACACACCTGAGTTTTAACAGCATCGGTACTGAAGTGATGATAATATGACTATTGCTCTTCATGGAATATTACTTCAAGAATAGTACTGTATTCTTCGTAATATCCCGACACTTCTGCACGTTCCTTTCCATGAGATCCTTCTTTCGTGTCGGGTCATGTGACCACCGCCGCATCCTCCTTTCTCGCCGTCTGTCTCTCCGTCCCACCCTCCAGTTGCATGGCACCAGCTGCTCTCAGACCCCGGGGTCTCGGTGCTGCGCCCGTCACGTACCGTAAGCAATGCAGGGCGGCACGGTGAACACAGGGCCTTATCGAAGCAATATTCTTCCTCGGAAGAATGGCGAAAATACTACATGTTTTTGCAATCCAACAAGCTATATATTTAGTGGCTTGGCCACGTAACTTATTATCTGAGCCCAAACTCGTTTGGAGTAAAGGGCAACGCTGTTAATCCTTAAGCTGGAAACAACCAGAGACTCTTACCTGTCCCAGGCAAACCAGGAGCTCTGTCACCCTATTAAGGGACCGAGGGGGAAATAGTCACAAGTAGAGGAAGCTGTGTTGTGTTTTGTTACTGAGATAACCATGGACAGATCATGTCCACGCTCCAGGCATTTCCGCTGAAGCCTGGAGATAGAGCCAAATGCCTCACAACAGAGGAAGGAAATCCCAGAGCAGTAAGAGGTTGCTGGGGCCAGTTCATGAGCTGCTCAAATCTGAAGTTAAACATTGCAACTTTTGGGGTTTTTTTGGTAAAGAAGTTTTGTTTGTTTGTTTCTTAATGGTGCATAACATGATGACACATTTTAGGAATCCTAGATTCTAATGCATCTTCTCAAGCAAGCCTATGTCCAAAGCATCTCTGAATTTCCAGTCCTGTGCACAATACTGGACAGACAGCCAGGGCCAATAAATGATAAGGAACAAACGACTGCGATAATGGCCAAGCTTGGGTCGTTTTGCCCCACTAGGGAGGCAGGGGATGGAGTGCCTTAATTTAAATTCTTCTGTGAAATATATATATATTTATATGTATATATATATATATATATAGCCATCTCCAAGCCACTGATCCCACAAATCCCCATATTATTTGGGTCCTAAAAATGGCCAACTACACTGGACTCATATGCATCCAGAGGAAAAAAACATTATTTTCATGGAACCATCTACTGAATAGAGCACAAAAAAAGTGGATCTGTCACGGTGAAGCTCAGTCGTGGGTCACGTTGTGCATGCCGTCGGCGCCATGTGTGAAGTCACGTTGCACCCGCCTGCTCTGTATTTTTGACGCTTCTCGGTGGCCAGCAGTCTCCACTGTGTGCAGATGAGCCGAGAGAGTGCTCCGGAGGTCTGGGTGCCCGGTTCTGCTTGTCTTAGCAGTTCTTGAAGTGGCACTGTGAACCGTGTATTTGAAAGACTGCGGTGATGACACGGTAATTGTTTTTCCTGGTTTCCAGTGGCGTGTGACCTGTGCTGGTGGCTGTGTACAGGGGCACGGGCCACTTGGCAGTGGAGGGAGCAGAAGGGACCCTCCCCACCTGTGTCTGCCCCCTCGGCAGTCCTCCTGTGGTCAGGTGCTGAGCGGTTGTGCTTGAACCTGAGTAAGCCCTGAGGGAGGAGGAGTGAGGTGTTAAGTCAGACCTTTCATCCCAAGGTGCTTTCAGGGGAGAAATGCGATTCCTATCCCTCTCATTAACAGGACACACAGGCAGCACCCACGGCAGTGTCTCCGTGGCAGCCCCAACATCAACAGAGCGATCTTGAACTTTTCTATTTATGTAACCTGTTTCAATATCACACTCGGCTGACTTGCAGGACCCCAGACGATATGATTAAAATGCTCAACTATATATATTTCGTGAAAAAAACACCCAGCACCAAAATTTGTGTGTCTTGTGACTATAACTATACATCTACCTTATCTACATAACTATATACATAATTAATTAAATGGAAAATGAAGGGAAAGTTCAAATTATGATTGGCACATATTTTTTTTTTTTTTTTTTACAAAACCCTCACATTTGAATCAAAAGCGATCAGAAGCGCATATGTACCCACGAGCTCTTTTCCAGTCACTGTCCTGTTTTTGCCATTCCTTTGAGCAGTTCGGAACGTGAGTCTGCAAGATCTCTTTGTCTTTCTCTGGACACGCACCGTGAAACTCCCTTCCCGTTCCGGGAGTTGGAGCTGGCACGTGTCCCCGCTGCCGTGGGGTTCGGAGGTCTGTCCTCGGCTCCTTGCCCTTCAGTGTCTAAAGCCAAGTCTGGAAGGACACGGGGTCCCACGTGTCACACTCAGGATGACAGAAGCGGCACATTATCCTTGCGCGTCACGGACGTCAGCCCGGAGGTGACGTGACATGTCACCATGAGTATCTCTCAGCGCCAGGCACATCTTCATCATGCAGAATAACAAAGCACGCTATGGTTTAGTATTAAACAAGAACCATGAAGAGCATAATCTACTGTTAGGAAAACCTTTCATATCCTCCTATATATATATAAACTAGACCTTTGCCATTATAGAAGCAACGATTAGGGAAGTAAAGGGTCTTATCAAACAGAGTTGGAGTAAAAAATCATGTTTTCAGTAAAACATGCTAACTTCTCCCAGGTTCCCAGTTAGTTAATTCCAGCCCACCACATCCTAAAGCTCTTGCCCCTGCTTCCGCTCTTAGCCTCAAAACCAATGGCTCACAAATTCAAAACTGTATGTCAGCTTTCAAAACATTTATTCACTCACTGGAACTTTCAGACTTCTCAAGAATAGGGTTTTAAGGGAAGGGGGGTCACACTACAATGCAGAAAAAAATACCAGGAGATGTTAGCTAATATTTCTTGAGAAATTAACATGCTTTAGAAACTTGGTGCAAGGATGTTCATGATCTCACTGAATCCTTAAACACCCCGTGACGTAGGCGCTACTATCATTTCCTTTTCAAAGACAAGGAAACTGAGTCGCAAAGTGAAGTTGTTAAGTCTGGTTCTTACTACCCACTGCCCTCTGCTCTACGCCATGGCCTCTGAAAGCATGGTGGGGGTGTAATTAAAATCAGATTTAGGCTTGTCCTGAACGCCTAGCTGCAGAGCCTGGAGAAAGGGACCTCACTGTGTCCACCTGAAGGTGGACGTGATGAGTCGTCCGCTGAGAGGGAAGCAAGAGACACCTAGTTACTAGTTAGGATGCTTCGTTCCGGTAACTTCCACAGTGGAAGCAGAGATGTGCAACATCCAAATGCATGTCGCGTCTGCCCCTTCTGCCTGCTCGGGCCTCATCCGTCCAGCACCATTCATGGGGTGCCCGTCTCTGACCCCTGCAGGGCCCGGGGTCACCGTGGCGCGAGCCTGGGTGGTCGTGGAGCTCACTCCAGAAAAGGGCAGAGGCAGGAGAGGGATGAGGAGGAGGAAGCCAAGGTGGGGAAGGGGAACATGGGTCCAGGTAGTGCCAAGACCCTGGGGTGGCAATGAGTTCTCCGTGTCCCCAGAACAGCAGAAAGGCCAGTGTGTGCCGCTGGAGAGGATGGGGGAGGGCACACGTGGTGATGTGGGGGCAGGGGTCAGATTTGGGGTGTATTCTAACACAGCAGTCCCCAACCTTTTTGGCACCAGCGACTGGCTTCATGGAAGACAATCCTTCCACGGACAGGGATAGGGGTGGGGATCGTCCCGGGATGACCCAGGCGCACCACATTTGTTGTGCAGTCAAACCTCTCTGTCAGTGACAATCGGCACCTGCGGCCGCTCCCCAGGGCCACCGCCCCAGCCCCTCCTGGATCACCAGGCACCGACTCTCCCAAGGAGCCACAGCCTAGATCCTTGGCATGCTCCCATGGGAACGCAATCCCCGCCCCCGCTTCTCCTTCGTGAGGCCAGCGATGGGGAGAGGCAGCTGCAGACACAGATGAAGCCTGGCTTGCCCACCTCCCACCACCACCCCACCCCTGCATGTGCCACCCCAGACGGGCCACCTACCAGCACCAGTCGGAGACCCCGGGGATCGGGGACCTTAGTCCTAAAGGAAGATGCTTCAAATACGTGTCGACTGACTAAATATGGGAAGAAAAGGGATCGAAGTAGTAAAACGCAGCTGGATCCTGGGGGCCTGTAAAGTGTGCGCCTGGTGAGGCCAAGGACATTTCCTTTTTACACTAACTCTGTCCTTTCCTTTGCTTCTTTCTTACCCTTTACCTGGAACTGTTTTCAATCCAAAACAAGGAAACTGTGGTTAAGTCTAAGGAGGTTAGCATTAAAACAGTGTCAGAAACACACACATCGACCCTTGCTATCTGGATGTAAGAAAGGGGCTTATTTCAATCACTTGCCTTCTTCTTTCAGAAAATCCACTTGTTCACTTATTTATTTATTCCAAACTACATTTGTCATACTTGGTCGGTGTCTTAGTTCGTTTTCTGTTGCTTTTAACCAAATACCTGCAACTGAGTAGTTCATAAAGGAAGGGCGTTTGTTTCTCACAGGTAGGGAGGCTGAGCAGTCCATGGTGAGGGGCTGCATCTGGTGTTGGTTTCCTTGCTGGGGGGGCTCTTTGTAGAGAGCAGCAGGTCACATGGCTGGGGGGGGGCGGAACATGCTAGCTCGGGTCTCTCTTTTTCCACTTCTAAACCACTAACGCCACTCACATGATAATCCATTAATCCGTTAACAAATTAACACATTCATCCATTTGTCCACAAATACAGTACTACTCTTGTCCGGAACCCTCAGGACCCTGTCGTTTCTTAAGGCCTCACCTCTCAGTGCTGCCACATTGGGGATTGAGTTTCAGCATGAGGTTCAGAGGGACAAGCACTCCAACCATAGCAGACCATGCCTCAGACCTGGGCAGCATGAGGCCTGGCAGCTCAAGCCATCCGAGAACACGTGGTCCAGAACAGGAGTCAGCAAACTTTTCTACAAAGGACAAGATAATAAGTGGTTTAGGTTTTGGGGGCCACATACTGTCCCTGCTGCATTCGTCTTGGTTGTCATCCGTGGCCCTTCAGGACACAGACGCCGTTCTTACGAGGGCCTTCGGAAGGAGGCGGGCGCGTGCCAGGGAGGGCCGTGAGCTGCCGTTTGTTTGCAGATCGAAGGCGAGAAGGGCAGCGGGCTCTGCAGCAGGTGTCTCTGGGCTGCAGAGCAGAATGGAGGAGAGATGGGCTGACACCAGGGAGGCTTCCAAGAGCAGGTCCCCCTTGAGTTCACGCGGGGTGATGGCCACAGAGCGTGGCGACGGGAGCAGGTGGGCGTGGATGGTTGGAAGGGCATTGTTCCTGAGGGCTGGGGGCCTGAGAAGGATGCTAACCGTGGGGACAACTCGGTCAGGCTTGCCCTTCCAGGACATTTTAGGTATATGAGGGCTGCAGAGAGTGAGGAAGAAAAGGGCAGAGAGACAGTGAGATGGTCACATCAGAATTTGTCCCTGGAGGAAGCTATGACTCTCCCAGGTCATAGGGACCCTGCCTGACACCTTCGCATCTACAGCTCACAGGACAGTAGCATGACCAGTCATCACAGATGAGTCACTCAGTAATAATCTCCAGTGCTCTTTTGAGTAGAGCATATTTTCTCTGCAGATCTATTTATTTTGGCCAAAACATTGACCTGTTTTTTTGTGGGGGGGTGGTTCCCCCTCTCCACAAAGATTATAAACGTATTTCCTTTTTTTTCAATTAAAAATTTTAGTTTTTAAAAACCATATCCAAGTAGGTTGAAGTCCTGTCACAAATTTCTACTTTGTGACAAACAAACAAAAAACCTTCTTAGCCAAATTTCCTTTTTTAAAAAATAAAAGCATTATTTACATCTCTTGAAATTAGTCATTTTCTTTTTTTTCATAAATTTTGAAGACCAACAAGACAAACACAATACGTTTCTGTTAGATTACTGGTTGAAGCCACAATGGGATTCAGTTTTTATGCAGGTGGGCTCGGTAGGTTTAACCACAAAAAAGATTTATAAATCTATTTACATTAATATTACTTAAAATCCCCAGTTTATGAACAATGCGAAATAGTAAAGTATCTATGTGAACAATAACTCCATATAAATAAAAATAAAGCTTAAACTACAATTTTATACAACACTTTGGAAAAATATTTTTTATTGAGCAACACGGTGAGACATGCATGTATGATGCCCAGCAACTGAAAAATATTATAGACTGTTGTTGATCCAGTGATGTCTTTTAAAAACCTGCGTATGCATAAGAAGTGGTATGTTGAAAACTACAACAACTAAGTCAATTCTATATCTTTAATGTGAAAACTGCACCTATTTTTTTTTTTTTTTTTTTACTTTTGGCTGCACAAATTTTACATTGTCAGTTTGAAATCGAGGTAAGCACATGTCCATTTCATTTTCTACTGAAGTGAGAGTTCCTGTCTTTGCTCTCGGTGCGTGTAACGCAAGAAGCAGCTTGCTCACAGGTGCAAGAAGCCCAGCTGTAGCCGTGTGATCCCGCTGTCCTGTGCCTGGCAGGAAACTCTTCTTTGCCACACCTGGAACCTGCCCAGGAGCACACGCGAGTGGCAACAGTGAGCGTCTGACCAGACAGCAGCCCACAGCATTGGGTTCCTGCAAAGTCAGGTTCTCCAGCTGAAGGGCAGATTGGGAGAAAGGGTTCCACACCAGCCCCCCAATCCCGTGAAACGCTCTTCGGTTTCGTCCTGCCTGTCGTCCAGGAGGCTTTCAAAATGACCTGGACCTTCAGTATTCGTCCTCGCTCCAAACCCAAGCAGTGGTGAAAGCATCTCACGACGGCCCTTTGCACATGGTTTTTCCAACATTTCAACTTCCCTGCAAATTCAATCATAACATCGTTTGAGGTCAATGATTTTCTCCGGGAGCTGCAGAATCATGTTCAAAAATTTCATGCAGTGAAAAATGAGTGTCTGCGCTAATTTCTGCAGCTCTTTGTCATTTTCAGTCATTCCCAGGTTTACAGAAGATGCGTCGAGCCTTTTTACAGTGTCTTCACACGTTCTTAAGTGGACTCGTCTTTGTTTCATAAAGTTAATTATTTCTGTAGCATTTTCCAAAACTTTGGACCATGGCACCTTACTGCAAAGAAAACAATGTCTTGTGATAACATCAGGATTTTTTTTTTTTTTTGACAATGGAGGCAAAACCTCTCGGGAGGCCACCAATCGATGGGCACCGTCTGTATAGATGCTCGTACGATCTCTCTGAGGTGGAGATTTCGTCACTGGAAATGAACAGAAACATTTAAATACATCATGGCCTTTGCTTATTTGAAATACCTCTGCACATCAAAACACATTTTCCTCAATTTTACTACCCCTTACATTTATTACTAAGGACTGTTAATGGAGGAGAAGCCATTATTTCAGCTGTTTATAGAAACCCCACTCATGGGACATGTCATCCACTTCCTGCTTCTCCTACTGCATCTTGGATTCTCCCTATACAGTCCCTGTGATTTCACTGCATTGCTAAGTTTGCACCAACTGTTTGCCTTTTCTGGTCACCAAATTCTGCTACTAAACAACTTGTTTCCTAAGCCTTTTCACAGAATGTGGCTGTTTTTGTTTTTTTTTTTTTTTCCAACGAAAGCTTGACTCTATTTGAGATTCCAAAAGCCCTTTAAAATAATCAGCACCATTACTCGTGAAAATAGCTGTGTTTTGGAGGTAAGTGTCTTCAATTTAGCCAAAGGCGGTGTCTGTCAGTTGTTTGCCACTTGGATTGCCACCCGTGGAAAACCCGTGATAAGCGGCCTTCGGTGTAAAGACAAAATTCCTTTGCATTCCGAGTTGCATTGGTGCAGTGAAATGACTCAGAACATTACAATGCTTTATCATTCGCTCACGAGAATTGCCTGTAGACCAAGGCCTGGAAAACTCCTCTTCCATTTCACAGCTCCTCTGTAGAAGACTTGCCTTGGATCCTCAGATACGTGTGCACATCACGAATGCTAAAACAGTGTGAAACAAAGGGCATGTCCAACGCTAACCGAAGAGACGGTGAAGATATAAGAACTTCTCAATATCGCGTACATGGACATCTGCAAAACTTTGCAGAATCGTGTTTGCATTTTTGAAACTCACACGGCGATGGCTGTCAGGAAGCCAGCTGAGCGGTGGCACACGGAAATTCTTTCTTAAAATGAAACTTTTGTTTTTGTATTTTATTGCAAAGTACAGCGTGTTTACTTTTGTCAGCCACTTGGTGACATGCGAAGGGAAGGTTGAGGAGGCAATTCAGGGAGAAAGGGGACCCATCAGTGTGGCTCTCGGCATTTATCAACAGGTTCCCAGTCTGTGTGAGAAACAGAGAGTGGACAAAACCGAATGAACAGTCTCAGCACGCACGGCCCCCAGGTGCTGAGCGCCCCCCTAGCACCGTGGCTCCTCGGGCTTCTCTCTCTGCCTCGTTCCATCACAGTGACTGACCGTAGCTTCCCGAGGGCAGGTGACTTTCAGAAGACAACGTTCATTTTTTTTTTTTTTAATCACAGTCTCTCCCAGAACCTCCTGTGGAACTCCAGTTCTAAAGAACCCTGGTATCAAGGTACTCCAAGCAAGATTTGTTAATAATTCCAGTGAATTAAATGAGGATGAAAAGGAAGGTACTGATGCGAGGGAGTCAGGAGGTGAGATTAATAGGATGTTACAGGCAAGAGTAGAGGAGAGAGAATTCCTGCAGAAATGTCCTTCACTCTGCGTACCTGAGCGGCTCTGTACAACACGAGAATCAGCCAGTAGGATGTATCCATGCCACCCACTGTCTCCGTGGGACAGAGCTCCTGCCTCTCCCTCTGGAGCTTGGGAAGACCCTGCCGGGAAGAATTCCCACTTTCCACCCACAGGTGGCGGAATTCCGCTGATCCTTCCTCTCCTGATCTACTGAGCTCCTCAATTAGAAATAAACCCCCTGTTCACAGTGAACAGGAGCACACATGGGGGAGCTTTAGCAGATGGTGCCTTGCTTACTGGGGCTGGAATACCTTGACACGTTCCCAGTTAGAACCGGGGACCACGTTTTCCAGAGGAGACACGCATGCACGCTGGAAAGGGCGGGAAGGAATATCACAGGATCCTGATATATATACACCAGTAAGTCGGTTGCAAATTAAAATATCTTACGGGGGAGTAGGCAGAGAACCCAGCCATAGTTAACTGGTGATTCTATAGAAAAATTAATTCTAACTTTCTAAGATCCAGTCTATATCTGCATATTGGATTGCAAACAGTTAAAATCTAAGGCTGTCTTGTTGTAATCAGAAGGGAAGCTTATCTGATATGTGAAGCTTTTGGATCCAAATTTATAAGGCAATAACTTATTGAGATAATAATTTAAGCCACACTCTATAAATGTGCAAATTTTCAATATACTTAATAATTATTATTTACTAATTAATTGTATTTAATGATGAAAATAATAAATTAATAATTTACATGTAACTACATACACACACACGTGCCAGGAGAATGGAGTCACACTGCGTGCGCCCACTGGCACCGCAGCCGAGGGACAGAGAAAGCAGCCCCTCCCTGGGTCTTCTACCGCAGGGGGCTGGATCTCGCTGGGGTACAGTGTGGGAGGACAACCTGTTTCCTGGGGGAGCCTGGAGCAGAGATGGGCTGCTCCACCCACCTGTTTCCCATCTGGAAACACCACGTCCCCAGCACATCTCCTATGTTTGCTCCTGAGAACCACAGTGAGACGGGGGAGCTGTCCCAGGTCAGAACTGTCCCGTGCTGCGTCCTGCGGATTGGGCCGTCTCGCCGTCCCCAAGCCTCACCTGCTCATGGCAGACACCCTCCTTCCTGCCCACCACCCTGCTCGACACGGCCTCCAGTCCCTGCCTCCCTCCGACGCACCACAGAGTCGCTGACAGTTTCCCGCCTCTGCGCGTGCACTGGACAGCGAGCAGGGACGCAGACTGCGTCTGTTTTGTCCGCTAACGTGTGTTCATTCGATCATAGCACCTGGAGCAGCGTGTTGCTCAGAAACATTTGTGAAATGAAATCCTGGATGAATACTTATCTTCCCAGTTGTGAAGATGGGGATGAAATAAAATAACGGAGAATTTAGGACAGCATTCGACAAATATTTATTTATTAGTTAGGGGTGATATCAATATTCACGTCAACCGGGACCCGTAGTTTCGAAATGTTTTGGAATGATGCAACTTAAAAACGGATTTCCATAGGAAATACGAGTCCGTGTTGAATTTTTTTAACAGATGTGGGGCAAAGGAAAATAAATAATATGTAGTGTGCACATATGTAGGAGTAGATGTTAGCAACAGATTTCCATTTATAAGAAACAATGTTAAGCCATACTTGATTTTAACCACTTCGGTACCGCGCTCACCGGCCGCGAAACCTTACCCACAGCCGGCACTCACAGTCTGCACAATAGTTTGTGCTGTGCATAGACGAAGGATCCGTTTTGCTCTTTTTATAAGGAAATCTTTAAAGCACTGAAAGCTTGTTTTACTTTACAGGCAGCTTTACATGTAATGTAAATCAGAATAGGTAACATATACATATGTGTTTTCATTACCTTATTTTTACGCTCGGCTGTGCGCCTTCATATCACGGCTGTCGGCCAAAGTCGACGCTCGGCTGTGCGCGTTCATCTGTGGCTGTTGACTATAGTCGACGCTGGTACCGAAGTGGTTAATTAAAGGCGATTCTGTATGTGGCCCTACTGTGACGCAGGAGTTCCAGGTATCTATAAAAAGAAGCGTTATCACCTGTTTTAATTAAGTCTCTGCCAACTGAGAACGTTGCTTTGGATATAAATTAAATCAGGAGATGTTGGTTAAAATTCAGAGTTTAATAAGCCCCACACATCGGAAGAAGGCTTCCCCCCCCCCCCAAAGATTAAACTGTCATTTTGCTACATGCAACTCAGCTTAATTTCCAAGTATGGAGACTCTGAGGCAAACAAATCTGCAAACAACTCGAATCACAGAAAAAACCACTCACAAGCAAACAAGAGCGCGCACCACGCACCGGCCCGTTCGGTTGGAGATGCACATGCAAGCAGGGCTTGGGAGATTGTTTCTCAATCTAGGAACAACTTTCCAGACACAGAAAAGTCGTGGTCTATTCGTGAAGCAATCGCATCTGAATTACAGGAGATCATTTTCCAAGTTCATTTGGCTGAGGGGAATTATCTACCGGATTTCCATGGTAGTTTAACACATCCTGAGTTTTCCTCTTTTTTTGTGGGTATTTTCTTTCTTTTTCATTTTTTTTTTCGTAATAAAGAAATGGCCAGAGATTGCTATTTTTCAATGAGTTGTATATATTTCATTCTAAACGTCACTGTCCAACAGTTTGTCTGGTTCTTGGTGTGTGACGAGATCACCCAACAGAGAGGGGTGCTGGGATTGAGAGCCACGCAGAGCTGGGCCTCAGCTCCACTCTCGAGCAAGTTGCATAACCTCTGGGTGATCCTTTTACTTGCTTGTGCAAAACGAGAATCTTCATGGATTTCTTCCATACAGTACATACGTGTAGCCCTCCTGTTACATGCCCAGCACTGTTTCCGGCACTGGAGGTGCAGATTTGAATGAGCACATACATTCACACACAATCACTCATCATAATTTATAATCTAGTGAGTGAAGACATTAACCTGGAAACAACAACAACAAAACATACATGCACATTTTGGATAGTAGTTAGCACTGCCCAGAAGATAAAACTAGGGGTAGAGAAAGATCTGGAGGGCAGGGTAGTGCCACTTCATCTTAAGTTGGTCCAGGAAGTCCTCCCGGAGCAGGTGGCTGGAGGGTTAGTTATATGCATGAGGCGAGCTGACTTTCTGAAGATTTTTCTAGGCACAGACAACAGCGAATGCAGCGGTCCTGAGGCGAGAAGAGCTGGGCCTGTCAGAGCAAAGACAAAAGAGCACTTTCACTGCACTGTCGGCTGGTGCAATAGCACAGCACACGCCGCTACGTTAGATTTTGTTTTCCCAACCTGGGCTTCGCCTCTGAACCTCAGAGCACAGACCGCGGTTTGAATGACTATTTTTCTCAACTCCCCCCAGGAAGGTACACACCTAGTATCATTCCAGATGCCGAAGGGAGGGGTCAAACCCGTAGATTCAGTGGCTGCCCTGGGTACTGACCCAGCTGACGGCAATACTGGCGGAGAGAGGCCCATGGGGGTGGGCAAACTCCCCTTTTTATTTCTCTGTTACTGCACTTCCGACCACGGCCACTAGATGGTAGTGGCAGCTCACACTTCGGAATTAATAAGCTTTTATCCTTACTAATCGTGATGAAGATGATGACTACCGTTTATTGAGTATCTACTAGGAGCCAGACCCATACTTCACGTTGAGGCTGGTCCTCAGAAACGCCCTGTAGGGGAAATAACATAACCCCCATTAATCAAAAAGGAAACCTTGCCCAGCTTCGCTCGTCCCACAAACGAACCTGTTTTCTGACTCTACGCCCATTCTCCTGCGGTTACACCTGGTGGGCTCCACGGTGTTGGAATTCCAGCCGCGTTGCTCATGTGCCAACACCAACTGATGCCAAAAGCTACCATCTTATGCATGTTGTAATTAGCTTAAGTGCAAGGAGATATCACACACGCACATATTAACTCGGCTCATTTAGAATGTGTAATGGCGTTTCCAGGTGTGAAAAGCAAGCCTACAGCTCTCTGGCCACACCTGCTGAAAGCCATATGCTTTATTATGGGAGGACGGCCCAGGCTGCAGGTATCAGAGCGTGGTATAATAATAGTCACCGTAAAGATCTCTGTCTCTGTGGGGACACCTTCTCACTGGCATGTTATCAAGACCTGTGAATTTGACAGGTAGTCACTCGCTTCATTAGAGTATGGGAGGGCTTTGAACCGCCACAGGCTATTCAAACGAAGAGTAAAACCAAATCTTTTTAGATTTACAAAAAACACGATGATGAGACTAATATCTGATATACATTTTTATTGTTATTTTTTGTCCTCCTGACTCAAAAAGTTTCTTCCTTTAGTGACTCAGCATGGTAGACAGGAAGCCCATGGTGCGTCAGGAAGTGTGAATAACCGTTTTGGTGCCTTTTGTTGTTATCTTCTAATAGTAGCCTTGGCTTGAATCGTGGACTAAAACATGTATAGCAGGTGGCTTGCAGACTGTTAGTGAATACAATGTTGCAACAGAGCAACATTTCTTGAAGCATGGCCCACAGAAAACTTTGTGTGAAATATTCATTAAAAGGAGATAAAGTAAACTTAGCTTCAAAGGTGCTGTGTACTCTCACGCTGGGTGCTTGTGCACTAGGTTCCTGGCGGCTCTGGTGCTGTAAGAGTGGAGAAGTTTATCTAAGCGAGCGTTTCCTAAAACCATTTAGCTGTGGAAACTGTATTGTCCAGGTGCCAACTGACACGAAGCAGAAAACCTCCTCTGAAAATGTGACTTTAGATCAATCACGGAAAGTCAATGATCATATACTAATTTTTGAAAAGTTTTTTTCTTCTAATTGGCAAAGCCAAAGATATCTATTTCTGATCCCTGAGCATCAGAAAGGGTTTGCAATCCACACAGCCTGTGGTGAAGAGTTTGCACAAAGCAGGAGAACGATGGTGAATACACAAACAGCCTTTAGTGTAGAGAGAACTAAGAAGCATGTTGGAAATGGGTCTTCATGGAGTTTGGTAATCAAGTTAAAAACAAAGGAACTTAACCAGAATCTATGAAGAACTCAAGCAAATCGGCAAGGAAAAATCAAACAGCCCCACTAAGAAATGGGCAAAAGACATGAACAGAAGCTTTTTAAAAGAAGATAGACTAATTGCCAATAAACATATGGAAAAAGGTTCAACGTCACTAATCATCAGGGAAATGAAAATCAAAACCACAATGAGATATCACCTAACCCCAGTGAGGATGGCTTTTATCAAAAAATCCCAACACAATAGATGTTGGCATGGATGCGAAGAGACAGGAACATCTATACACTGTTGGTGGGACTGCAACCCAGTAAAACTTCTATGAAAAATAGTATGGAGATTTCTCAAAGAACTAAAAGTAGACCTGCCATTTGATCCAGCAATCACACTATTGGGTATTTACCCAAAGGAAAAACAAGCCATTTTATCAAAAAGACACCTGCACTTGAATGTTTATAGCAGCACAACTCATAACCACAAACATATGGAATCAACCCAAGTGCCCATCAGTTCATGAGGGGATTAATAAAATGTGGTATATGTACACCATGGAGGACTACTCAGCTATAAAAAAAAAAAAAAAATGAGTCAATACCTTTTGCAACCATCTGGATGGAACTGGAGACCATCCTCCTAAGTGAATTATCGCAAGAATGGAAAAACAAACACTACATGTACTCACTATTAAATTGGAACGGACCAATCAGCACCCATACGCACGGGTAGAAGTAAAACTCAATGGGAATCGCGCAGGTGGGAGGGGGGAGGAGGGGATGGGTGAAATCATACCTAGTGGATACAATGGACACTATCTGGGTGATGGGAACAACTTGTAACTTTGACTCAAACAGTAACAAAAGCAACCCATGTAACCAAAACATTTGTACCCCTATGATATTCTGAAATTTAAAAAAGATAAAGGAAATGAACAAATTGTCAAGAAAGAGATTAATAAATGAGTGAGATAATTGAATACAGAACTTTTGAAACCCCTGGGGAGAGGTCATAGCATCACAGGAGTGAGTGATAGAACACCAAGCAGAGATGGGGTTGCTTGAAGGGCGTTTGTTATTTGACAGTGTGTGTCAGTGAGAGGAGGGACACGGTCTCCAATATCCCGTGGTTCTAAAACAATTATTTGAATCCAAGTCGAAACTGGTAACTTGAAACAATGATGCCTATCCGTGGAATGTCTTTTCTAGGCAAATACAAACGTGGCCAAACAAAACATCTCGCCTGCACTCTCGTCCTTAGAGCTGTTCTTGTTATCGGCGGACCAAAGACACCTTTGGCCAATGGAGAGCGATCTTAATAAATCTGCAAGATTCAGATCGTAGATATCTCCAGGCTATGATCCCTAAGCATATAGCAACTCAAGAAAGAAAGTGAACTTTCCGTATCGGTGGCTGCATGAGAGGCCTGAGAGGAAAGAAAATAAAAGGGACACCTCCAGTACCTTGGAGCTCAGCGCCAAGTGCTAGGCTGACGTGTTCATGAGGAGCCACGACACGACGGAGTAAGCACTGTGATGGAACGAAGCTCTCGGCCCTGGAGCCTGTGGGGAGATGCGTGACCACGTGGTCACACGTGTGGTGTAGGGCAGCCTTCAGGGCCATCGCGTGCTTGGGATACATCTCCGACAGCAGCATGTGACCCCGTTGTAGACATGTTAGTGAAAGGTGTCTTTGAATCACGTTATGCTCTGTGAAGTCAGTCAGTCTCATAGGAGCAAATACTGCGTGAGTCCTCTTATACATTGTCTCTAACACAGTCAAACTCACAGATGGAGAGGCAGGATGGCGGTTGCCAGGGGCTGGCGGAGTGGGAAACGGGGAGCTGCCACCCAAGGGGTGTGAAGCGTCTGTTGTGCGAGATGAGGAAGTTCGAGCGATGTGCCGTACACCTGTGTTTACAGGTAACTGCGTTCTATTGTGCACTTATGAATTTTTTAAGAGGTACAGCTCATGTTATCTGTCCTAATCAATGAAAAATAAGGATATATAGAAATGAAGACATCTGGTTTCAGGATGCTCTTACTTTCTGTAAAATTTTTGGCACAGAATCTAGTCCCTAAATTCCTTCCTCTGTAAAATAAATCTTTCCGTGCTTAATCTGTCTTCCACACCGAGATGGTTATGTAAAGTTATTATGGAAGAATTGCCAGCTGTTTATGTCAAAGTATTATATTATAGACATCTTTGTCATTGAAACTTGATTCAGTTATTTTGTTGTGAGCCAAAGCTATGTATAAATGAGATATGGTAATGAAACCCTACATGAAAATAGTTTGAAAGTTTATGTGATATGCCATGGTTTATATGTACTGAGGATTTATCATTGATTTGAAAAGTATATCTCGGTGTGAAATGCAGCCTTTGCGTAGGGCCTTGTGCTGTGTGCTTTGATGACCTCAAACATTAATCAGCTGATAATTGTGTGTCAAGAAGTTTGCAGTCTTCACCACTGTCACTGTGTCTGTATCTATATCTGTCGGTAGAGGGTAGGTAGACAATAAATAGGACATACTGAAAATGGTATTTTAAGCAAATTTTTTAGCATAGTGATTAGAATATTTTTTATAATTATACTTGCAGACAAGTTTCAGGGTAATAGACCGTAAAACTCTGGGATGTGAAATCTAAGATAACACAAAGACACACCAATAGAATCGCTTATCACCTCCTATTTTCTGCCCACATCTGGTCATCAGATAAGGTGATCTAAAGTCTTCACCTTCTGTGGGGAAGGTCTGGGTATGGAGAGGAAGGAAACCAGGTGAGGCAATGCCAGGCACATGTCTCGGGGTCTCCATGACCCTATCCTCCTTCCAGCCTTCCAGCCCTCCCACCCCTGTACACGGAGATTGGGGGAAAAATGTATTCCAACACCTGGAAGATTCTCCAAACCCTGGCTGCTGTCTTGGGATCACAGCCAGCGATGCCATCCAGACTGTCTGTGTCTGCATGTGACCTGGAGAAGACAATCCTCATGGGGACCAAACCACAGGTGGGACCTGGGCCAGGCACCTGGTGCCGCTGGGCTCCCAGCACCCCTCGCTGGCCTGCCCTTCACGCTACCCTCAGATGTGTCAACAGACCCACAACAACAGGATCCAGATTTAATACTTGAATTTTGGGCAGTTGACATTTATCATGTTCAGCAGAAGTTTGCTATTCCATGTTACATCTCCAGACTCCCCCGTGGACACATCCGAACAAATGCCTCCCAAGGCCAGGAGGGGATAACAAAGCATTTAGTTAAAGTCCTTGATCAGTGGTGCTCTGCTTCTGCTACGAGCTAAACAGAATCAACAAGGAAATTACTAATGTCCTGGGTGAATAAAAGCCATAGGGAATGAGAGAGACCTGAAAAGTAATTTCAGCTATGTTCAAATGAGGCGAATCTCAAGAAATTACACATTTTTTAAAAAAGAAAATTAGCATTTAACAGAAAGGCATCGAGATCCACTGTCAAGTCTTCCCTTCATTACTTTAATAACACATGATAAGCCAGAAAATTTACAAATATATGGAAATGAAACCACTCACTCTTAAAGGACCATTGAACCAAAGTGAAAAAAAATCACAAGGGAAATTGGGAAATATCTTGAGACAGATGAAAATTAAATCACAATGGGATGCAGCAAAAGCGGCACTAAGAGGGACATTCATAGCTGTGGACAACGACATTAATCAAGAAGATCTCAAACCAACAACCTAGCTTTATACCTTAATGAGCTAGAAAAGAGAATAAACTACATCCAAAGCTTACAGAAGGAAGGAATTAAGAAGGTTTAGAGCAGAGATAAGTAAAATAGAGAATAGAAAACAGTGGAGAAAATGAATGAAACCAAGAGTTGATTCTCTGAAAAGATCCACAAAATTGGAAAGCCTTTAGTGAGACTGATTATGAAAAAATTTTTGTCCTAGACTGAACTTTCAAAATCTATGATTGTAGTGCATTCTTCTTGTTATTATTTGTAAAATTAAACCACCATGGGGAAGCAAACAAGGTATAAGGCATATCATTATCAGGTATGCCAATTTATAGTGTATATACTTGCAAATGTTGTTTCTGTGACTATAGGGCATTGAACTTCTACAAGCAATTCTCACCTACTACAATCGGCTTACTGTCCATGGAAATTTACACTCACAAAACATTGGTAGTAGGAAAATGCAAGGAGGGGATTGCTTAAAAGAGGAAAGAAAACACACTGATCCATTTTGCAAGGTTAATTTCAAATCTGCGTGGGTAAAACAACAACAGAAATATTTCCCAAGATGTGTTTGTAAGTACGAGTAGGTTAAAAAAACTCCTCTGAGTTTATTAAAACTTGAAAACCGCTTATTTTTCATTCTCAAAATTAATGCCAAAAACTATGGAAAAGAACTTGCATTGAATTATGAGCTAGGGGCATTTTGCATATTAATAACACTACTCTTGAGTTTGGGAGTCTGATTCAAAGGAGAAAAGCTAAGTCAATATCTTATGTATTGTCTTCACTACATAATTTAATATTTTAATAAAATAATGATTAGTCTAGTTTTCAAAGAAGTCAAAGAATATTTTATTGACAGTGTCTACCTTACAGGTCGGACTAATATAAGCCTTGTCCAAAAGCGCTTTTGGGAATGATAATATTTTAGATTCCTGAAAATACGTCAGTATAAGTTTATATCAATTGTCATTCTTCCCTCTGACATGTAATTATCTAAGTCTTACATTATTTATCATACTTTTGCAGATAAGTGCAAATCAAATGCACATTTATAATGCATAATATTAAAACTTTAATTAGTCGTCATCCTCATATTTAAATAGAGAACTATTTCCAGAGATAATTTCATCCAGGTGTTTTCTATCACCTTTCAGTTTGGGGGGAAGAAATAGTCTCAACAATTTTACGTTCACTATTTCAGTCCTTCAGGCTTTCCAAGCCACACTGGCCTTTTGTCTCAGATGCAACCACTCTGTCCTTGGGTATCCAGGCATTTAATTAATTAATATCAATTTTTATTTTGAAATTCAAATTGTTTGTTATGTACAGTTTACTGAGCCAAAAACACTTTGATACATTTAGTGGAAATGGATGCACATCGTCGGGAAGAGAGACCAACAGGTTCTCTTGGGAAATGTCACCTTCCTGAGTTTGAGGGCTGAAGAGTCGTAGAAACGAGCATCCATTGGTGGACGTATATAAAGCACCAGCCCCTTCTCCCACGAGTTCCGCAGCCGACCGCTCCTAGACATTCCGTATTCTCTCATGATCCTCACCTTGCACGTGGCATAGATACAGATGAGAAACATCTTTTTTACTGAGCTTTAGCAAAACACCCCTACGGAATATGAGAACCTGGTTATTTAACATGCACTGGTGTCTATCGCTCTTCACAAGTGGTAGTTCGGAATTCAGTCCTTACTTTGAGTGTTAGTGTAAATTTTGATCCTACTAGGGGACTTAACCATGCAAAAGAATTCTATGTCAACTCTTTTGGTAAGATGACGAATCATCTTTCATTACTCCTGACTTTCCCCTGTATGAGTGATTCTTAAACAGAGGTGATTCTGCCACCCCGAAGACATGGGGCCACGTCAGGAGACGTTTTCTGATGGTCACAAACAAAGGGAGAAGTGAGCCTGGCATCTAACGGGTCCAGGTCCGGGAAGCTGCTAAACACCCTGCAACGCACAGGACAGGGTTAACCAGGAATTATCCTGCCCAGGACACCGGTGGTGCTGAGGCTGAGAAGCCTGGCCCTAAATACATCAACTTGTTACATCAAAGAGATGCACGTCAACTGTTATTAATAAGGACATTTTGCAACTTTATTTAGAAATACTTATAGACTCAGGGAGATGAAAAAAAAAATAGCACAGAACCCTCCTTCATGCCTTTCACCCAGTGTCCACAACAAGGACTCACACACCTGTAGGATGATGTCAAAACCAAAGGATTACCAAGGGATCGCCTGCAGATCTCACTCAGATTGAACCAGTACATGTCTGTAATCATGGGGCGTGTGTGTGTAGTTCTGTGCGATTTTATCACATATCGATTCTTGTAATCACTCCCACGGTCAAGATGCAGACCTTCCCCATCACCGCAGAGACCTTCCCTCACGAAGCCCCTCTAGAACCAGAATCGCCGCACGGGTGCTAATCATCAGCACCCTCTAATCTAGTTCCCACCTCTGCAACTCTGTCGGTTCAAGGATTTTCTATCAATGAAATCACACACTATGGAAACTTTGGAGATTGGCTTTTTGTAAGGGCATGAGTACTTTCAAAAACAAGCAACAGGGTACGATGCTAGACATTTGATTTGAATTTTCCCATGACAATGCCATATCAGCTGCTTGTATCAGTTAGGAATTGCCTTAGGTTCTGAGGAAGGAAAAGAGAAAACAGTGGTTTATAAAAGTGAAAGTTTTTATCTTCTCCACGCAACGAAAACTCTGGAGAGAGATGTTGCAGGACTGGTGTGTCAGCTTCACGTGGGATCTTGGCTCCTCCGGGAATTTTCTGGGCTCCCCTTGCCGTGAGGTTCTGCCCTGGCCTGGAGCAGGCACCTGCCAGCCTCAGCATGTCCTGTGGGGGGGCAGAACCACCGGGAGGGATGGAGCCCCACCCCCATGGGAAGCTTTCCCCTGGGGGCCTCACCCAACACGTCCACTCATGAGTCTCCGGCAAAGATTCTCCCCCCTGGGCACCCCCAGATGAAAGAGGTGCTAGGAAGATAGGTTTTTAGCACATTAGCACTCGCCAGAAAACTGGAGGATGGGCAAATAGAAAGTAAGAGAGAATAAAAGTTATGACGGAGACAGCTAGTACTATCCATCACAACACTAGGAAGTAAGTTTTACAAGTAAGGAAACCGAGTCTTAGAAAGATTAAGTGACTTATTGAAGGGAATGCAGAGTTTAGTAGGGGGTTATTTCAGCTTTTATTTTGGCTTTTCAGCCAGATTTTTTTTTGCATCATAGTAAACAATATAAAATCCTGATGGGGAAGGTACATTGGGAAAATTATGCGCTATTGCCTTAGGGTAACACACTACCCAGGAATGAACACAAGGTAGTGATTCATTGGCGGCACTCTGAGGCTGTACCATTCTGGGAGCTTGGTTTGAGTGTTTTATGCGTGACACTTGCTCCACAGAGCAAATTCTGCGGGATAACCAGCTTCTGGTAATATATCTGCTGTGTCTCAGCTGAGTAGGGACTTTAGCCACTTAAAATTTAAAATAGACTCAGCATTGGAGAAGGCCTCGTTTCTCTCCACTCACACAAAAGGGATTTGGAATGTCTGTTTACACAAAATCATTTTTTCGAACATTTTCCCTATATGAAAGAGAATATGCCTCTTTCTGTTTGCTTTTCCTGAGATAGCTTTCTATTTTAGGACAATTTATAGTCTATGGAAAAATTAGGAAGCAAAAACTATTTACTCTTAACGGTTGACGGAGAAATGTCAGAAATATCGTAGACAGCCACCGTCGATACAAATTAGACACCGACTTGCCACCCTCGATTTCTAAAGTTAAGATTACCGGTTGTTTTTAACTCTGAACCGACAACTAAGCATTTTGACGGCTCTTTGAAGCCACATGTATCCAGGCTACTCATTGTGTAATTTTGGGCAAATTATTTAAGCTCCATGATACATTTCCTTGTCTTAGAGAGGGGCTGATTCTACCGGAGTCAAAGAATTATTGTAAGGCGTGAAAACAGCGTCTGCGCCATGACTTACAAGTCGTAGGTACCCGTCAGCTCTTTGGCGGAGAGCAAGTTCATAACATTTTCTGGTGGAGGTCTGGTGACCGGAGACATTGTTGATTTAGTCCATGTGTTCACCTTTGGGCAGCAGGCGAGTTCTTTCAGAAATCCTTGCAATGTGTTGCTCTCGTTCATTTCCTCTAAGAGTACTTTCCCACATGGAGGTGTGAAAATCTGAGTGGGTCGTAGGAGGCTGAGTAAATAGGGCAGTATTTAATTCCGTTGATTGCGATCACGATGAGATTGATAGAATGTCAGGAGAGAGGCTTTGAAGACACGATGGCCCCCCTAGTGACAGCTCAGCCCTCTGCTGCTGCGACCATCAAGAAAGGCGATAGCGTCCCTGGGTGTTTTCGGAGCACAATCCGTGGCGGTGTGCTACTGCATTTCTCGTCTCGGAGAAGAGCTCTTCACACCCCGCTGACACTTATAAAATAGCTCGGCTTGTAACTTTCTGTGAACTCAGTGCCTGAGATATGACTACGATTACCTTGAAATTAAATCCACCTTAGAATCTTGATCTTTATCCTCCTTCCCAGAGAGCTTTTGAAATGCTGCCCTTCTCGCTGGGAATGCTAATTCCGCTCTAACCTGGTCTGTGGCTTTGAAAGTGTCTGAGTGCCTTCGAGGGCCCTCCGGCGATGCTGTCTTGCAGGAGGAAGGTCAGATCCTGAAGGGTTTCCTACAGGGCGAGTCTCCCGCAGCCTAGAAAACCCCACCCGAGCCTTGGTGCCTGTGGCTTGCCGTTTCCATGTATGTGATGTGCTGCACTTGGTCTGGGACAATGTGATCCTCCCTATAGTTGGCTGTTGAGATAGAGTCTGTTCTGCCTCGGACCCAGGGACGCGGGCGGGAAATAAAGGCCAAGCGGATGACGTGCACATTGTCATTTTCCCTGAAGCCTCCGGTGAGGATGTGATGTGCATTTTGGGAACTTATAAAATATGAAGTGACACCAAGTTTACTAGTTTTTCAACTTCCTCAAAAACTGGTTCATAAACATGGTGATATTAAAATCAAAAGGAGTTGTAAAGATCAAATAAAATAACAGCACCCATCGAGATATCACCGAACACTTTTATTTAGGAGTTTTCACTTTGGAAATTGTGCATTTTGTATTAATATGTGCGTGCATGTGTGTGCACACGCATGTGTGTGTGTATATGTGTGAGTGCATGTGCTAGAATCTCTTCCTGCTCCCAGCCATGTGCAACTGTGTGACTTGGTCTCTAAGTGGCTCACTCTCCCGGGGCTTAGGTTCTATGTGTAGGGTATGAGCAGGTCAGTTGCTACTGAAGGTCTCTTTCACTTTCAAAGTTCTACCTCAAGTCGTCTCTAAATGAAGATGCAATGCTATGGTAGAACTAATGAATTTCAGTAAAGCAAGGGTAATGATAGAAATAGGTTACTCGTAGCTAGGATCTATTTTAAATACTATGTGGTGATACTCTGGGTCTTGTTTAGATCTATAATGCACAGGGAAATATCGACACAGTCATACTCAATTGCAGGTAATCCCATACTCTGCAGAATGCTAAGGAGGACAAGCCACTCATGGTTAGAAAGAACTTACAGATGTGGCATAATACTGGATGCAGAGTCAGGGACTTGACCTTAATCTCCAACTCTTAAAGATTAAAGACTACCTTACTCAAAGGAACGTAACAGAAGTTTAGCAATATTGTGCATCGAAGAACCTGTGAGTGGTTGATTAGCATGATGCACGTATGAAGTGCTTATCACAACACACTTCTCTGGGGTCCTGGGATGGCTGGTGTCTGTAGAGCTGCTGAGTTTTCTGGGGAGATGTTGGACTTGCTGAAGCATCTCTCCAGTGGAAAGGTGAGGGATGAGCGTGCTTAGAAAGATAAACGTGGCATTATCGAACATGCGGCACTCGCAAAGACAGATACCCAAAAGGCAAAATACGCTTGCATGCCTGAACCTTTTTACTTTTCCTTTCAACGCTTATAGTTAACTGCTTTAAAAAACATTCTGAAAGTTAAGTAAAAACAACAACAGCAACTACTAAGTTAATTTTTAAATATTTGCAGGTATCGATGTTCATTATTCAGTTGGGTGAGGAGGACATTGCTGGTGTACCATATTGTTGGGAGATGTTATGTATCTGTTTAAGTACATAGATATATACACACACACGCTTGTATATGTGTGTGTATGTGTGTGCTATTGATTTTACCATTCAAAAACTAGCTAGGACATCTGTGTTTTCAACTAGATGCTGTGTATATGCATATATACGTATACACACATATTATAGATAAGTGAGTAGATGGATGTCAATATTAATAATTATATTTATATTTCATGCTTATGTAGGTTCTATATTAAATATCATATTGTATATATGTTTATAGGTCTCTGTGTTAAAACCAAATAAATGTCAAACCAACTTCCTCATTATTCATTCATCAAAATTATGTTTCATGGAAGTCACACATTTGAAAGTGCCTTCGGGGATCATCTAGGTTAGTACCAAAAGAATCTATTCAGGTTCTGATATCCAGAAAGATATACTCTGGGATGAGGCAGGAGCTATATCATTGGTTGCTGGGAGAAGGAAAATTCTAAAAAGACACCATCCGTCGACCTTATTCTCCATTTATCTTGTAGTTTTCTCTCACATTCAGTATCCGCCATGTTTCTCATGATCTGACGCCTCTCACGTCAAGGTATCCCTTTGAGGAAGGCACTGTAGCACACTTTTCTGTACGACTTAAACAAAAGGTCTACTAAAAACAAACAACTCTTCCCGCCCCCCCAAAAAAAAGGACACAGTGTTAAGAATGTGCTCATGGAAAATTGTTTCCCTTGCTACTTTTCTACTCAGTCACTAGAAAACTGTCCCAGAAAATTTAAGCAAGTTAACTGTTAAGTGCCAAAGGTAAGAGAGAACGCAAAGTCCCTGACGTTGTGTAACCTCGAACGCTTTCCACATGCTGTGGCAAGAGCTGGTCTTCTCAAATACACACTATGCTGGAGTCGTAAATCTATCCGTCATTTACAGCTTTATGCAAATAAACACATTTAGGTGATTTTGTAAAATAGATCTTGTTGAGATAACATACTGAGGAAAGGAGAACTTTGGGATAAGAAGAGAACAGGACTTAAGATTTTTTTCTTGTACTCCACATATGCCAAGAGCCCTATATGGCATCATATCTGAGCCTTAAAACAACCCCAGGACATTAGCAGACACATCTTCCCCTTTATAGAGAGGTTTATATACAGTTTATCCATTTCATACGGAGCAGTCATGAAAGTTGCTCAGAGTTGCGCAGCCAACGTGTGGACGATGAGTTTGGATAATTCTTGTGCCTACCCTTCTTGGACCGTGAGCCGCCTGAAATAGGGATGGTTTTCCCTCTTCCTTTCTCTATCCCCCGTCGTAAAGAACTTAGAAATCAGGGGGCCGCTGAAGTTGCAGTGAACAAAATTCTCAAACTATTTCATAAGTAGGTATGGCATTTAAAATAAATATGGCTGTATTAGCACCAGGGGAAGTTGAGGCTAACTGTTGATACAAAAATTCAAATGATGCTGCCCCGTGGTATGGAAACAGTATATATTTCTTTACTTGTCCCCAACATACATTCTTTTTTAGTTATTAGGTCAAGAAAAGATCCTTCAGAATTTTCCTCTCCCCATTCACCTTATTTTGTGATTGCCAGCAAAAAGCTGTTGGTTAATGGAAATTATTGTTTTCAAAGTATTATGCGTAGTATTATATAGAAGATAATACCAACAAGAATAAAATGAAAATGAATCATATTAGACCTATTTTTACATTGTTGAACACTTTCAATAATTTGACTTTGTAATCGGAATAGTAGCTTAAAGAATAGAGAATTGAGGATTTAAAAAGTTAATGCAATTTAGATAAACATCCCAAACATCTATAGGGAGAAAAATTATTCACAGGCAATACTCTAATGTAATTGAGATAAAAGATAAAGCAAATGCTTGTTTACGCTACAAGCAAGTAAAAGTTTTGTTAATTGCATTTTTTACTTTAAAATATGTGATGAATATACGGATTTAATTGAGTTTGCCTCAGCTCCTATTGACAACACGAAATTCAACATCAAACTATTTCCTGATATCATAACAGACAAATATGATTAGGTACGCTTTTTAAACTAAGATTTATACAAGCAGCATCTATTATTTGCGATTGAATGAATTTTGTTGTTTATATGTGGTAAAAGTGCAATGAGTGAGAATTTACTTAATGTCGTTGAGGGTCAGTGTTCCCATTAAGCAAATGTGTGGTTAAGGTCAAAAATCTTTAACATCCCTTCCAGTTATAAGATTTATTGATGAATCAACTTGTAGGCAAACATTGCTCCGTGCACGGGGGATTTCGCCGAACGCTGGGAGAAACAATGGAAGTATTAGATGCCCCTAAAGGATAGCGTGTGCTTGCTGGTCAGATGAGATGCTCGTGCAGGTGCTTGTGGTGCAGAGACCAGCGAGACCACAGTGAGGGACGATGCTACAGGCGTTGAAGTTCAAGGTAGTTCCTTCCTCACTCAAGGAAAGCTTTATGGTGGTGGTGACCCTGGATTACTGCTAGGATTTGGATGTGTGACGATAATAGGATTGGCATCCAGGAGAAGGGTCGCCACAAAGTAATGGAGGTGAAAAGATGTGCCTGTGTGAGAGAGAATGAATCATTAAGTTTAACCTGGCGTTGAGCACCGGGAGAGGAAGACTGAGAAATATGACTGAAGAGGCAAAGTTGGACACGTCACCAATGAAACCAGCAGCGATGAGAAGTCAGTGAAGGAGTTTCAGCAAGGGTGGCAGGTGTGCAGTAATAAATTCATCTGCTCCAATATGTTAATCCATTTTCGGTGTGTAGGATGAGCTGGAGGAGGGAATGGTTGAAGGTGGGAAGACTGTTAAGAGATAATGGCCGAGGCGGGAGGATCGTTTGAGCTCAGGAGTTCGAGATCAGCCTGAGCAAGAACAAGACCCCGTCTCTACTGTAAATCAAAAGAAATTAGCCAAAAAACTAAAAATAGGAAAAAAAAATTAGCCGGGCATGGTGGCACATACCTGTAGTCCCAGCCACCCTGGAGGCTGAGGCAGGAGGATCGCCTGAGTCCAGTGTTTGAGGTTGCCGTGAGCTAGGCTGACGCCACGGTACTCTAGCCCGGGCAACAGAGTGAAACTCTGTCTCAAAAAAAAAAAAAAAAAAAAATAGAGATAATGACAGCAAAGTTAGAACTGATGGGCCACTGGAGGCATGAAGTTACGGTGAGGATGGGTGAGGAGCAGCAACAAGAGGTGCTCAGAGTGCGCTCACACTCTGCCGGCCCGCGGTTTTCCAGGGAGCCCAAAGGGAAGCACGTGGCCACATCACAGATGCTCCCAAGCTTTGAAGCTCAGTGATCAGGAGGTCCTGATGTCATACACCGGAGTGACAAAACCTGGGAGGGGTCCAGGCTGAGACAGCTTCAGTTTGAGAGGCTGGAGACCCCCTGGTGCAGACACAGGGGTGAGGTTCAGAGTCGGGGATGGTGACTGTTACTCATGGTGGCCCTAATAAAAATCTCTAAAATTTTTAATTTTCGGTGTAGCTTAATAACAACCTCTGGCCCAGGATGAGTTCCTCAAAAGTTATTTTTACATGTTGATTAAATGTCAGAGACTCGATGCTGAGGGTATCGTAAGACAACCTAGGAAGTGCTGTCACCAGGAGGTAGGATCATGAATCAGGATTTTTCGGTGGGGATTATCAGCGAGCTGATGGGAATAACACTGCATTTGCAAGACATTATGTAATCACTCCAAGAGACCACACGATTTATCACTAGGTGTGCAGGACTTGAAGAGTAACAACGGCATGAGGGAGAACAGACATCTAGCCCAAAATATCTATTAGCCGCAATGCACTGAGGACGTCTCTATATTGCACCATTTATAACAACTCGCTAAGAAAAAGGGAGAGACTCTAAGAAACCCATTCTTGTTTAGGACCCTTCAGACAAGAGGATGTCTTCATGAAGGATCGGGAACAAGCTAACGTAGCTTCCTGGGAGACAGAAGTGATTACGGGGAGATTGATTTTGAGCCTCTATCTACTGAGAGAGGAGGATTGAGTGATGTTCACGAAAAACTAAAGAATACAGGTTGCTCCTGGGAGAAATCTGTGCTATTATAAGAAAATTATTTTCTGTACTATGAAAGGAAGGCACGGATCAGAATCTGCTGCCTTATCTACTTTCTTTTTAATATCATCTGCTCTCACACTATAATTGTCTCTTCTTTTGTTCTGGCCTGAATCCTTCTGTGGTTATAACCTCTGCATGTTTATCGTTTTATACCCTAGCATCTTCTCTCAAAGTCTGTGATGCCGTTTTCTTCCTCTGTACTTCATTTCAGAGTTAAAAGGCTGTGCTCTGTATTCCTCGCGTGTGTGGTGAAGCTGTGTTCTCCAGTGGCTCTCTGGAGAACTGATCCACGAGATCGGGGTGGCCAAGTGTCCGCGTTTTGTGGGCATTGGGGCACATTGCCAGTGGACCCCCTCAGGTGCTGGTGGCAGAGCGGTCCGTTTTATCACGTTTTCTGGGACGGTGGCTGTGGTCAGGGAGTTTACTCCAGGGCCCAACCTGCTTTGTATGGCTGGTTAGGTCCTCGCTGAGTAAGACTAAGCCTGTTTTCTCTGAGACCTGCGGAGGTGTCCCAATATGCCAACAGATTCACAGCCAGATTCACAGCCCAGAAAGAAGTAAAACTGGCTGAGACATATCCTTTCACCAGCATCGCATTCCATTTCCTGAGCTAATTGCATCAGCGTCATATTTGATTTACGTTTAATATTTAACGCTAAGACAAGGACGCTAAGAGTGAATTTTTTCGCTGGGGTCTCCTCAGCAACGTTAAGAAGATTTTTTTTTCCCCCAGATTCGACTTCCAAATGCCGCAATGAAGACTGGCCCACGTCAGTGTCACTACCTAAGCATCTGAGAGGGAGATACCCAAAATATCTTTACCCACCTGATGCAAGAAATAAGTGCAATGTGCAGTGTGCCTTCGTGGAATTTGTGTTTGTGTTAGAAAGTCAAATTTTGAAAAAAAGAAAACTGTTGCTCTATTGTTACATATTGGTATTTTTTTTTTCCTACGTGCAGTTTTACAAAGTCACGGTCAGGAATGATGAATGTGAAGTTCTGCGTCTGTTCACATCATTCATGCTCACTGTGCGTCTCATCTAAGCACTGCTCCCGCGGGAGGCTCTGCAGTGCTGATTTTTTGTTTTTGCACTGTGACCTTTGCTTACTTGCCATCCAGCCTCTGCTATCAGCCCTCCCTTGTGCTGCTAAGCACGTCCTTCGCAGAACTTCTTGGGGTCTTGGGACCAACTAGTCCATCTACCTGAATCTCCGCCTCACCTTGATGGTCTGCATACAAAACCAACTGGCTGTTCACTTCTGGAGACTGAGCCGAGGTGTTCTGGGGGTACAGTGCCTCCACCCCGCCCCCAGGCTGAATGTAGCATCTCCCTTGTTCTGTGCCCACAGCCCCAGCCTCTCTTCCAACACAGGCCTTCAGCCCTGCAATCCAGGGTCACTCCTCTGCCTCTCCCCGTAGACTGAGGCTTTGGTGCCTGGAATTCCATTTGTGTCTCTGTTTTCCTGAGCAACGTGCCTGCGATACCGGAGGACTCGAAGAGGCACAGAAAGGACGAACGAATGTAGGTGCCAGGTTGGTGGGTGCCCACAAAGCAGCGGGGGAGATGAGCCCTCTCCTCCGGGAACTTGCAGTTGAGTTAAGGAGGCGGAAACAGCAGGTGGACCAGGTGCGGCACAGTGTCAGGCCCCAGATACGGAGGGTACAGCAGGAGTCCCCATCCCTGCTCACGGCATTTGCGTGCTCCAGTGATCATTTCAAAATGCACTTGCAGTTTTAGAATCTTAGGCTTCTAAAATAGATGAGCTTCGCTTGTCGCGGTGGTGATTTCGGTAACAGGTGGCTGTGGTTTCACGGCCATGGTTTAGCCTCCCTTCGAGCGTTGAATGCTTTTCTTTC
>VBSM01001927.1:1470675-1518795 GCA_008086735.1 Cheirogaleus medius | reverse complement strand
TCCCGAAAATAAGATAGGGTCTTATATTTATTTTTCCTCAAGAAGACACCCTAGTGATTATTTTCAGGGGATGTGTTATATTTTTTTTAAGTACGGTACAACAATCTACATTTATTCAAATATAGTTAAGTCGTCTTCATCTGGAACATCATCCTAACTCTCCAAACCCCAAATTCCATCCTGAATTTCTTGCGACCCTATTTCCTTTAGAACCATTGGCCCCAATGTCTCATGTCGAGCAATAGAGCTCTCATGGGGCAGATGAGAAGGGCTGCTTGTCTTCTTTACCGCTCCGGGACGAAACGCATGGGTTGTGCAGATACCCTGCGTAGCCACGCCCATCACTAGGTCTTATTTTCGGGGCAGGGCTTCTATTGCACAAATGCTTAGAAATCCTGCTCATTTTATGGGTAGGTCTTATTTTCGGGGAAACACGGTAACAGAGTCTGGACTGAGAAAGTTGTGCGGACTGCAGAGACACATTTGCCTTCTACCATGTTCTCTCTCTGTCTCCAGATGTATTAATATTTCTCTTCCATCTGGGGAGTGGGAAGAGGAAGCAAACAGTGCTGAGGAGGGAGCCAGGCTGCGGCCGAGGAGGGAGGAAAGAGAAAGCAGGAATCAGCCACTTTGTCCCTGCTCTGGGAGGTCCAGCCCCACAAGGAGAGCACACACTTCATGCTCAGTCTTTTCAGAAAAGCAAATACATATGTATTCCCTGCCAACGAGCTCTTCGTTTAGGTGGGGATCATTTGCTCTCTCCTAATTAATTCGTTTTCTTAATCCTCACCAGTGCTTTAATGATTTAGAGGGAGGGGGGAATGGATACCTGACTTGTATACCTACGTTAGAAAGATGCATTTGCAATTCCTTTCGTCAGACCTAAACACTGAGGGATTGCAGGAGGGAGGATGTGAAATGCCACACAGGGTAAGTAAGCATCACCCTCCGATCCACTGAGGCATCCTCATGTGCTGCTCATCATCTCATGAGTCCATTTGCCACAGGAAAAACAAAACTAACTTTGATTCCTATTCCTTAAATCATAATACACTTGTTCTTCTGGGTTTGTGTATGAAATTTTTTTGGTTTTTCTTAGAGTTAGTTCTATGGGATGACAGATTCCTAACATTCTCGTATAGCTTTATTTTATTTATGTGGGGCTTTAATGAAGCACTTTTAAGTTCCATTCTCTTTAATCAGTTTTAATAATGTGTCTTCTATTATTTTCCTAATTATTGATTCTGGATCCATTGTTATTTTTTTTTTTTTGACAAACTTCAATATCTTCTGCTTTTGTCTAGAGATCTATGAATTTTCTTTTGCCATCCTTTCATCTTTTATTCCTTCAAAGCTCTGGCTAAGTTTATACTCCTCCACACGTCTTGGGTTGATGGATGCAAATGTTGATTTTGCATTTCATCACATCTAATAATGTTCTGACTCATTCTGTAGCAGTTATTGTAGTGTGAGTTTTAAATTCCCAGTCCCTCATTCTTAATAAATATTCTACCCTCTTTTCATATGTTGAGAACATATTTCAGTAATTTTCTGAGTTCTACTTGTGATTCTCTGGTTGCTTCATTTCAGGAGTTAATGAAATTCTCTTGGAAATCTCACCGGCTTATTTTCTCATTTTATGCAGCAAAACTTTTTAAATGCTCCTCCATTAATGTTTTATGTGTGCTTACATCCCTTGGTGATCCGGCTAATCTCTGTTGTTGTTCCGTAAATATTTTATATCCCTGACAATTTTACTGGCATCTTGATAGGTTTTGCTTGCTGCGAGATGTTGTCACGTCAGTCACTATTTTCTTCATACAACCCCCAGCTTGCTCCTAACGTGGAGCTTCACGGATCTCACCTTAACTCCTCAAGAATTCACAATTTCCGTGCCTAACTATTTTGTCAAGACCACACTTCTCAAGAGAAGCAAAATACTGCTGAGATAGAGAAGGAAGGCGTGTAGATGATCAGTTTCGTCTGGAACTCAAAGGATAAAAAAAGATCATTTCTGGATAAAGTTTGAGTTAGGAATTGCTGAGTCAGAGGGAAGACAGATGAGTTTTCCTCGGCTGTAAAGACTCAAGAGGCTCGAAATAACAGAATCCTTCAAATTGGTGGAAGAACGTGGCTCTTCCCAGCAGCGATGACAAGGGTCACAGCAAGGATGATAATGAACACGACCACCATTGATCAAACGCCTGCCGGGCGCTGGCAACCTGCACACAGCTTGTCTGCATTGTATTCCTCCATTCTAGAAACCCTACAGGGAAATCAGTATCATTCTCGTTTTACAGATAAGTTAGATGAAAGGTTAAAAGAAAGGTTAAACAATTCTCCCAAGACCCTCATTGAATAAGCAGCAATACCTGGATTCTCTCTTTCTTCAGTGTGACTGTATTTGCTTCTTTTTCAAAAAAAATGTTATTTTTCATTTTTAATTGGTGCACAATCATTGTACATATTTATGAAGCACATGTGATATTTCAGCACCTGTATACAACGTGCAACGATCAAATCAAGGTAATTAGCATATCCATCACCTCAAACATTTATCTTTTCTTTCTGCTGGGAACGTTCAAATTCTCTCTTCTAGCTATTTTGAACATACAGTGAATGTTGCTAACTGTAGTCACAGTATTGTGCTATAGCACTTTGGAACTCATTCTCCTACCCTGTTTCCCCGAAAATAAGACAGGGTCTTATATTTATTTTCCTTCAAGAAGACACCCTACAGCTTATTTTCAGGGGATGTGTTATTTTTTTTAAGTACAGTACAACAATCCACATTTATTCAAATATAGTTAAGTCATCTTCCTCTGGAACATCATAACTCTCCAAACCCAGAATTCCATCCTGAATTTCTTGCGACTCTATTTCCTTTAGAACCATTGGCCCCAATGTCTCATGTCGAGCAATAGAGCTCTGATGGGGCAGATGAGAAGGGCTGCTCGTCTTCTTGACCGCTCTGCATCAAAATGCATGGGTTGTGCAGATGCGCTGTGTAGCCACGCCCATCACTAGGTCTTATTTTCGGGGTAGGGCTTCTATTGCGCAAATGCTTAGAAATCCTGCTAGGGCTTATTTTATGGGTAGGTCTTATTTTCGGGGAAACACAGTATCTAACTGCAATTTCATACCTACTAACCAACTCCCCAGTCCTCCCCTCCACGGCATGTTCTCACTCATACGTGGGAGCTAAAAACACTGGTCTCATAGAAGCAGAGTCGAATAGTGGTTCTCAGAGGCTGAAGAGTGTTGGGGGCACCTTTGATTTTTATGCCACTTTCAGCGACAGGTGGGCCGAGAGGAGAGAGAGAAATAAGCCAGGTCCTTCCGGGAGCTGTTCCCATGGATGCGACACGTCCAGGCTCTTTGAGAGTCTTGGTCTCAGAGACTGATGCTCTCTGAGCAGGGGCAGCACATACATTAAGGTGATTTATGTACCGTTGAAAGCTGATGGAAGGGGCTCCGCAGGCCCTACAGGTGGGGATGTCAGCAATACTGAAAGTTCCAGAAAACCTTCTGAGAGATTTGAGGGGAACCCCAGGCTTGCTGAGTTCCTGCCACCTGATGGTGTCCCCTGACTGCTGCACCGTGGAGGAATTGCAAGCTTCCCTGCCGGGGAAAATGTCTCTTCTTTTCCTGCTCTGAGTCACTAGTTACTTTGACTTTCTTTTTTTTTTTTTTTTTTTTTTTTTTTTTTTTTTTTTTCTGGAGTATCTTTTTTTTTTCTTTTGTATTTCAGCATTTTATGGGGGTACAAATGTTAAGGTTACGTATATTGCCCTTGCCCTCCCTCCCCCCTCGAGTCAGAGCTTCAAGCGTGACCATCCCCCTTCTAACTTTCTTTTCTTTTGAGTGTTCAACATACTCTTAATTCTAGGTTAGAACCAATTTTTGCAATTTCATTCTGTATATTTTTGGGACCAGTCTTTGCAACTTCATTCTGTATATCTTTGGCCATTGGTATATGTCATATACAGACATGAAAGCTTCTATATGTATGGTTATTTTTTGTTAATTTACTAAACTTTATCTTTTAGAGTAGTCTTAACTTCACAGCAAAATTGATGAGCAGTTCCAGAGAGTTGCCGTACGACCCCCTCCTCCACACACACAGCCTCTCCCACTACTGAGGCCCCCACCAGAGTGGCGTACGCCTGATGAACCTACGCTGACGTATCATCACCGAAAGTCCACAGTGGACATTAGGGCTCGCTCTCGGTGCTCTTTTTTCTACAGGTCAGACAAATGTGCAGCGACATGCATCCACCTCCATACTAATGGCATCATACAGAGCAGCCTCTCTGCCCTCAGACTCCTCTGTGCTCTGCCCATTCCCTCCCCCAAGCCCTGGCAGCCGCTGATTTTTCTCATCGTCTCTGTAGTTTTACATTTTCCCGAATGTCAGAGTGTTGGACTCACAAAGTCACAGCCTTTTCCGATGGGCGTCTTTCACCTGGTAACATGTGTTGAGGGTTCCTCCACGTCTATGGGTGGTTTGATAACTCATTTGTTTTTAGCACGGAATGATATTCCACTGTCTGGATGCACCGCCATTTATTTATTCATTTATTTCCTGAAGGACGTCTTGGTTGCTTCCAAGTTTTATCAGTTACGAACAAAGCTGCTGTAAATGTCAGTGTGCAGTTCAGGTTTTTGTGTGGATTATCCTTTGGGTAAATGCCAAGTGTATGACTACTAGATCATATGGCAAAAGTATGTTTGGTTTTATAAGGAACTGCCCACCTGTCTTCCAAAGTGACTCTACCATTTTGCCTTCCCGGCAGCAATGACCGTTAGATGTGTTTTTCTGTGGGAAACCGAAATGTATGTTATCCAGCCTTTGTGATAGATACATTTGGACGGGTTCTCTCTTTATCATTAATTATACTTTCTCAGTTGTTTTACATTTGGCCCTTATAATCTCAGGTGAAAACAAAATCTATCAAAAATCATGACGTAATTTTCATTTCTCAAGAGAATGTGAATGCATAAGTAAAATTAGAAACAAAATTAGAAATAAAAATAGAAATGGTACAACTGGTACCACAGAAATTCAAAAGATCATTAGAGATTATTATGCATAACTATATGCTAAACAAATGGGCAAGCCCACAGGAAATGAATCAATTCCTGGACATGTACAACCTACCAAGATTGAACCAAGAATAAATAAAAAATATGAATGGACCAATAATGAGTAATTAGATTGAATCAGTAATTAAAAGTCTCACAACAACAACACTAAAAGAACAAAACAAAACAAAACAAAACAAAAAACAAACAGACTGATAGCTTTGGCTTTACTGCTGAATTTTACCTTTAAAGAACCTTTAAAGAACTAACACTAATTCTTCTCCAACTGTTCCAAAAAGTTGAAGAGGAAGGCACTCCCCCAAACTCATTTTACAATGCCATCATTACCCTGATACCAAATACAGACAAGGACACAACATAAAAATAAAATTATGGGCCAATATAACTGGTGAACACAGATGCAAAATCCTTAACAAAATACTAGCAACCCAACAGCAAATCAAAAAGATTCTACACCACGATCAAGTGGGAATTATCTCAGGGAGTCAAGGATATTTCAACATATGCAAATCAATAAATGTGATGTATCACATCAACAAAATGAAGGATAAAAGCCATACGATCATCTGAATAGACACAGAAAAAGAATTTGATAAAATTCGATATCACTTCTTGATAAAAATTCCCCACAAGTTTGATAGAGAAGGAAAATATCTCAACACAATGGAGGTCCCATGTAACAAACCTACAGCTGACATCGTACTGAATGTGGAAAAGCAGAAAGCCTTTCTTCCAAGAACTGGACCAATGCAAGGATGCCCAATTTCACAGCTCTTATTTGACATAGTCCTAGAATTTCTAGACAGAGCTATCAGGCAAGAGAAAGGAATAAAGGGTGGGCCTCCAAGCTGGAAAAGAGGAAGTAAAATTGTTCCAGTTTGCAGATGGCATGATTTTTATGTAGAGAAAAACCTAAAGACTCCATCAAAAATTCCTTAGAATTGATAGACAAATATAGTAAATGTGCAGGATCCAAGATCAACATACAAGAAGTTGCATTTCTATACACCAAAAACAAGCTGAAAAGGAAACCAAGAAAGCAATCTCATTTACAATAGCTACAAAGAAAATAAGATACCTAAGAATAAATTTAATCAAGAAGGTGAAAGATCTCTGCAGTGAAAACTATAAAACATTGATGAAGGAATTTGAGCTATAGGCATTTGTTATGTGTTCATATATTTTATAAGAATTTGTTTACATCATACTATTTCATGCAAACTTATCCATTATTTATGGATATAGACATATTTTTCTAACCTAAACAAATACATTACAGGAATATTCTCTTGGAAAATAATGTATAAACTCCCCTGGTGTTAGTAGTTGACATGGATTATTAATATTTTTATTATAGATTGGAAAGGAAGGTGGAGTGTAGCTATAGGTTTATATGAATATTTTATGATCTCTCAATTCTCATAACTATGATAAAATAATAATGAATAATTAATGGTAACATACTGTATCAAAAAGCCAGTCAGCATGAGGATACATAGTAGAACAATTAATTCTATTGCCTTCAAATACAGATGGACAGCCACCATTGTGTATCCTCTTATGGGTAATGAAGTAATTTCATTTTGAATAATGTTTCTCGCAAAAAAATTCTTAAAACAAAGATGGCATACTCAAAGTTGCCGATAAGGCAAAGTAAGACAACCTAAAAAATACTAACATCAATTGTATCACAAAGTCTATATCCACTAAAGTATAGTATAAGAATTGTTTGAGGCTAGTTTTAAAATACTTTGAGTTTCAGCTTTTCCATAAAACTAGGATTGGAGTTCATTGATCTTTTTCACCATTTCTTTAAAAAATATTATGTGGACTGAGCAATTGTGAGAATCTTCTGGGAATAGATTGTATCATATGCTTAGTTCAGGCTGCTATAACAAAATACCGTGGGTATTAATATTTTCTAAACAACAGCTATTTATTTCTCACGGTTCTGGTGGCTGCAAGTCCAAGATCAAGGCACTGGTGGATTTTGTGTCTGTCGAGGGCCCATTTCCTGGTTCATGGATGACACCTTCTCTCTGTGTCCTCCTGTGGAGGAAGACCAAGGGTCTCTCTGAGGCCTCCTTATAGGGGCACCAATCCCATTTGTGAGAGTTCCACACTCACAACCTAATCATCTTCCAAAGGATGGTATGATGCACTCATACCATCACCGTGGGGTGTTGATCTATTTCAACATAAGAGTTTTGGGAGGACACAAACATGCGGACCATCACGAAGCACAACTGAATATAGCAAGCCTGTCTTAAACATTTTACCAGAGCATCACCGGATCATGTTAGCAGTAACTCTCGCTGCTATGTTGGCTGGTTCCTGCTCACTCAGGGCTGTGCAGTAGATGCAAACGAATCCCGACAGCAAGATGGTGCAACAGAGATGTGAACTACTGCGTCTGGGAATGGCTTAGACCGGCTCTAACAAATTGACTGCTTATTTCTGGATTCCATAAGGGTGGCATTAGTGTAGCCTGTTTCCATGTAATGAGCTACACTGGGGTCGTAGATGCTTCTATTACTACTGACAGAGGAGGTAAACAAATTCATCCCATTTTTTCTCTATTTAAATTCCTCCCCACTCCCTTAATAAGAAAGATGAAGAAAAATTAGGTAGAGAAACATTGTGTGGACCCTTCTGGGAGAAATAAAGCAAGCAAGATATATAGAGGAAAAAAATCATATGTAGGTTCTATAGGTATGGAGGTTTTAGAAAAAAGTAGAGTTCATTTTGAATTGATTATATAAAATAAATTATCCAGACTCTGATAGCAATTTGAATTCTTTATTAAATAAAGCATATAACTCACTTTTTGTAACAAACAAGGATTCTGTTCATTCTTTTAAAAAACACACAAAACCTCCATATATTAGTATCTCCAATTTATTATGCCTTGTATACAGCTATACATAATCACATTATGCTTGGTGTGTAGCAGTTTGGCAAATCTTTCCTTCCAAGTCCTATTAGCAAAGTGAAAAAAAATATAGAGATAATATTAATTTATTTAAAATTCACCTTAACCCACCATTTCTGTTTTACTTTTAATTTACCCAAACATCTCTCACATGAAAACACAGAACTCATTTCTATACTCCTGGGAAATTATAAGTTACAGGCATAGACATAAATACAGATATAGCCATGGACATAAACATACATAGATATAGACACAGACATAGAGATATAAACACAGGTGTCATGTTTACTGATCCTATTCTTCCGTGAGGCACTACTGCCTGCTTCCGGTTTGGGGTTGGGAAGAGGAATATTGTAAACCAGGGAAGTGAAGTTGGACATCTTTTGAGTCCTCCCACAATCACTTCTAACACATTTAAATCACAGAATCACCTGTTGCACAATCCAAACGATTGCACTTAATCTTGCAATGAGTTTTGTCCCGGCAGTTTTTTCATGGGGCCAATTCATTGTGTGCTTGCTCTTTTAGCGGGATGCTTTGCTGATAAGCAAAACTGTAGTCTGAGTTTGGTAACAACCAGTGGGTTTAAAAGTTCCTTATGAAAATGAAAGCGTTTGAACAATGCCCGTGATAGAGGACATGAACATTATCTGGCTCTGAATATACGGATGAATAAAGAATGAGTGAACAGAATGTGGGAGAATCATATAAAATTAACCCTCAAATGTGTTTTTAAGTATTCCCAGAAGATAAACATGTTGAAGTGTCAGCATCATTTGATATTTCCCCTTAAAAAAGTTGGGATGCAAGTCTTCTTATGTAGTTTTAGAAATATGTGATTTATAAATGTTTAAATATTTATAAGGTAGTGTTCTTTCTCATGGGATCTATAGGGCTTTTTTTTCTGTCTCCATTTGGTATGGATATTACACTTTATTATGTAAAGAATTTTTTTCACAGTTTTATATGCATGTTGCTTATTTGATAAAAACTTTAGGTATATCTTTAAAAAAATCATTGTTTTTTTTGTTTTATGAAAGAGTTTTATAGAAACACAGGTCCAGAATTTTTATGATAAACAAAGGTATCTTTAAAAACAGAATAGGTTACACACATTACACACATTTTGTGTACCTATATCCAAAGGAATAAATTTACAATTTTACAAAGAGTTTGGCTAAAATTCTGCTTCACTGCTTTCATTCCATTGAATTAAATAGTTTTGTTTTTCCATCCATGTTTTAGAAACGAAAACAGTTAAGCACAAGCATTTTTTCTATAGGGCTTTTGATGTGGTTGATAATCTTTAAGAAAAGCTGGTAAAAAGGGCTTTCACACACCAACGCTGTTACAATACTGAGATTATGACAATTGCTAAAAAAATAGAGAATAACACAAACACCAAGAATACCGTATGTTTGAAAAATGACACCAAAGTCTAGACCGAGTGGCCTGTCTTTCTCCCAGGTCTCAGATTTTGTTTTGAGGTTGAAAAAGCGAAAGATTTTATATATTGCCATTAAGACATCTTTATCCGTAATGTTAAATTCTGTAATTCTTCTGTATGTGTCAAAACACCTCCCGTGGCTTTTAAGGTTTCTGAAGCGTGGGACTCTGTCCAGTCTCCTTTCTGTTCCCCTTTCGATTCTGTCTACTGGCGTGAAGGAATCTCCACCTGGAAGTGCTCAATTCTGTGTCATTGGTATTTATCGAAATCGCTCCTTGCAGATTTTAAGTTCTCTGAAGGCTCGAGCGTCATCCATCTCTCTGCACTCACTCCCAGCTCCGTGGCCTGCAGGAGTGGACGTTCTGTGTGTCCTCATGGGCCGAGCTGGGGCTGCCCTCCCTGAGCCACCACGCGGCGCCTGCCCTGGCCGCGCTCACAGCGCTTGGGGTGAGGCAGGCACCCCAGTGAACCAAGAAGAGCCGTCAACGGGTGGGATGTCACGAAGGGGACGGGAGGTTGAGGGAGGGACACTGAGCAGAGACTGGAGGATACAAGCAGTCCGGCTGCAGGTCCGGCTGCAGGGAGCCCTGTAGGGCGGCAAGGCGAGCTCGCATTCAGGGGGAAGGAAAGAAACCATCTTGGCTAAATGCCACCAGATCAGTCACACTTTAAAACATGCCATCCTTTCCCCTCCCTTCTCATATATACTTCTGGCTACATTTCGTTGAGAAGGAATTGCAACTTTAATTAAAAATATACCTGTTTCTATATTTCAACCCGATATATTTTTAGGTTGCCATATTTTCTGATAAACGAGAAGATCTTTAGACAGGATGGAAGCTACGTTTTTTTTTCTTTTTACGGAGAGTCAATGGCAGGGAGAAAACTGTTTGTTTGACAACGGCCCCTGTGATTGTTGAGACGAAACACTGACGAAGACTTTCTCTTGAAAGAACTACAGCGTGGCCATTTGTACACCCCCAGTGAAAGCCCATTCGTGTAGGGTGGTCCCTATAACATGACTCATCACACACAAATTGTCCAACCATGACCCTCCATCCCTGGTGGATGACCATCACCTCCTGCCACGACTTCCAACAAGTCAGGACTGAGTAAACCTGTCAGAAAGGTGATGGGAAACCACCAGGTCTCGAAGACGGTTCTTCAGTTCTTTTATTCTCTAAATTGTTAGACCATGTTCACTTATAATAAATAGAGCCGCGCGCGAGAGAGAAAAATAGAAATAAAACTGCCATCAGGTGCCGGGTTTAATATGCAATGTTTATACTATCAACCCCTACACCTGTTTCCAATCAGATTGCTAAAATAATGCATTCATACAAACACTGCCATTTGAAATAGTAGTTTTTTAAAAATAAATTATAATAGCTGTATCCCTAATTTTAGTAAGAATTTCAAATAGCAAAATTAATGTGTTCCTTATTAGCATTGCTTGGAAAAGCACCTGTTTAGAGCCCGATCAAATTGTACACATTGAATGGGAGGTTAGGGGGAGGCCTGCCTTCCCCTGGTACCACTTACTCTTTCCTTTCAAGTTTAACAAATAGGCATTTGATACCTTTTCTACGGGATTTCAGACTTTCAGCTCCATTCTGAAACAGGTCCCATTAAAATGTACTTCCCATATTGTGGTTAGTGTTTTTCCTGCCCCATCTCCCTCCTTCCTCCCGTCCTCCTCCCTGTCTGTCTCTCTGTCAATCTCTCTCTCTCCCCCATACAGCCGTCCACGTGTGTATGTATCGTTGATCATTTATCCATCCATCCGTCCCGTCTGTCATCTATCTGTCTGTGTCTCTCTTATCTACCTTTTATCTATCCAACCTTTCATGTCAACTATCGTCTGTCACCTGTTTACCTACCTATCATCTACCTATCTAATCGATCATGTATCTAATCTATCATCTACATCTCATCTATTAATCTGTCATCTATTATCATCTACCTGTAATCTACCCATCTAATCCATCAACAATCAATCATCTATTTATCTGTCTAGTCTACCATCTATCTCATCTATCTGTATATCTGTCTATCTAATCTATGATCTCTCATTTATCTCTCTTCTATCTACCAACTTATCTACCAACCTACCTATCTACCTATATGTCTACCTATCTACCTATCTGTCTACCTATCTACTTATCTATCTACCTATCCGTCTACCTATCTACCTACCTATATACCTATTCGTCTACCTATCTACTTATCTATCTACCTATCTACCTACCTACCTATCTACCTATCTGTCATCTTTCTGTCTATCCCCTTTCCTTGTTCCCCTGGTCTCCCAGGGTTCTAGCCTACCTTCAGGATATCTTCATCTCCAGTTTCTCCTTGATCCCAATTTTGGTCACCAAGGGAAGCACATCTTTCTTCAGGAGAAAAGGATCCTATGCGCTACAGAAAGAAAGTTCGTAGACCACAACACACTGGAGCATCGGACACAAGCCAGTCCTGTCCAGATGCCATAGTGCTGGTCATCGTGATAATGTTTCTTTATTAAACAAAAATACTACAAGGTTTTGGAAAGCTAAGTACAGAGGACAACATTCTCGCCTCAGAAAGTCTTTTTTCATGTGTTAATATGGATAATTACATGAGCGCTGCATAATAAATTTAAAAATATTCATTGCAGGATATTCTGAGTGCCCTCAAAATATATCTCTTTAACTGTAATCAACACTTGTTTTGCTTATATTGACTCATCTTTTGGTGAATTCAAACTTTCTAAATGTTAAATATTTTATAGATATCTGACTTAACATGTAGAAGTGATTACATTTCATTTTTAGCACTGAAAATACTTATGTCGGTAATAGCAAGTTTGAATTTCATAAAATTCTATAATTCAGGGCTCTCAAATGCATACAGTTATCCATGTAACTAAAGCAGCTTGGCGATCCTGTGGCATACATTGGCTTTAAGGAGCAAAATTTAACACGACACCTGGATATTTGTAATGTTTTTTTGTTTGTTTGTTTGTTTTTCTAAAGCCCAAACTTTTATTGAAATGCTAGGACATAGAATTAACCAGACCAATTAAACAATGAAAAATACAACAGTTGTACAAAGTTCTGACATATTATATTTTTATCTTTCAACACACCACTTTTCATCAGAGTTTCACATTAAGTGAACAGTCCAAGCATTCATTATCTAAATTACTGAGAACTTGTTATAAAGACATATTTAAAAGTATTCCCCTTAAAGGTAGTCCTGCGGCATTAGCAAGTTGAAAAACAATGCTAAGATGCTTTAATTACATTTGCTGGAATGAAGATGTGATTTTGTTGGCAAACACAGCATATGGACTATAGAGTAAGAAATAGGAGTACAATTCAAGAAAAACATTAGTAAAATGGGCATTTGTAATGTTCAAGTTCCTGTTGTGCTAAGTCGCTGTCTTGTGCCTTGGGTCCAGGTCATCAAGCTCGCCTTTGAAGAGTTCGAGCTGGAAAGAGGTTACGACACCCTGACAGTCGGTGACGCCGGGAAAGTCGGGGACACCAGATCGGTCTTGTACGTGTGAGTATCCCTTGAGCTTCTCCTCCTCCGACAGGTGCCGAGCTGAGGATCGAGGGGATGCGGGCTCGAGATCCTGCCTTGGATGTTCAGTTCCTGCCATGTGTGGCTAATCTCGTGGCTTCCACTCTGACGTAGAATGAGAACGAATTTGGGATTATGTTTTAGCTGCATCAAGTTTTTTTTCAAATCATTTAAAAAATATGTCTATGGCAAAAAAAAAAAAAATTTAGAGCGCTCAGAAGGTAGAAAGTAGACATGATAAATTTCTCAATTCAACCCCTTTCGGACTTTCTCTTTCTGCTTCCTTGTGGTATTCTGTTAGTGGGGTTTTTGGAAGTACAGGTGCTTTCTGGTCTGGCAAGTACAGGTGTTTTCTGTGATAATCCCATGTGTCTTCCCTTGCATTGTATAAAACTGCACAGTGAAAACGACAGAGATCATGGGGGAAATATTGCTGGGGGTGACTCCCTGTCTGTCAGCAAAAGTCTATGTCCAGAGTCCTAGTGAAATCGCTACCAGCCCTGATGTAAATACTTGCAGACTGGTTGCTCTGCTCAGTTTGCAAGTGGGATCGCAGTCTGTTCTGCGGATCTGTGTCCCGCACACCTACTACGCCAGCTACTCCCAGATGCAGGGCCTCCAAGACAGATTTTCTCAGTGCTTGTCGGACCTGGTGTATCCAAATTACAAATGTGATTTGGGGGTGTCAATCCGTGTGTTTCACAGAAAGGAAACGTGTTCTCAGGTGCTTTGTCTGCCTTCGCACCTTCTACAGATGGCTTCACGTAGCAGCTCTTAAAACCACTCAACCAGAAACTTCTTGCATGAATGGAAGACATTCGTCAGGGCGTGCACCTTGTTTTCTGAGTCTACAAACACACTACTGAGGATTCTCTATTATTCTCTATTATTGAGAAAGCTTGCGCTGATACCATCGACATATTACTGTGCCAGGAAAAATGATAGTGTCCGTTATACTCACGGCATCCCCTTATTTCCTGATTACTTATGACAAAATTCACATTTTGGAGAAGTGCTATACCTGGCTATGCGGTATAGGCATTTAAAAACCATTTGTCCTACGCTAGGACTACACTGGGAACGTGCGTCTTTCATTCATTGGGTCTTGAACATTTTTGCACGTGAGCACCTGTCTCTATTTTATCTTTCTACTGGCCCATTCTAACTCCTACTAATGATCCTACTAACTCCTACTAACTCCTACTAATGATCATCAGGACCTTATTGCTGGCTCATGATTTATGATAATAATGACAGAAATAGCACCAGTAATATTATAGCTAACTTTTATTGGGTATCTCTTACATGCCCTGCACTGTGCTAAATGCCTAATACATATGATCTATATGTGGTCTTCACCACAATCCTGTATATTTCAGCTAATAATATCCTTATCTTATCGATGATGACACTGAGTCTTTTTACACACCTAGCATGTATTGGAGTAAGCGCCCCCCACCCTGTGACAGTGTACTCTCCTCCATCCCCTGTGGAGCTTCTGTGCTTCTTATTTTTACTTTTACTTTTATTTTTTTTATTTTAATTTAATTTTTTTTCCTTTTTTATTTCTGAATATTATGGGGGTACAAATGTTTAGGTTACATATATTGCCTTTGCCCCACCCAAGTCAGAGCTTCAAGCGTGTCCATCCCCCAGATGGTGCGCACCGCACCCATTAGGTATGAATACACCATCCTCTCCTCCCCTCTCTCACCTGCCCAACACCTGATGAATGTTACTGCTATCTGTGCACTTAAGTGTTGGTCAGTTATTACCAATTTGACAGTGAGTATGTTTGGTGCTTGTTTTTCCATTCTTGGTATACTTCACTTAGTAGAATGGGCTCCAGCTCCATCCAGGATAATACAAGAGGTGCTAGATCACCACTGGTTTTTTTGGGGCTGAGTAGAACTCCACGGTCTACATACACCACATTTTATTAACCCACTCATGGATTGATGGGCATGTGGTTGTTTCCACATCTTTGCAATTGTGAATTGTGCTGCTATAAACATTCTAGCTCTGGTGTCTTTTTTATAGAATGTCTTTTTCCTTTTGGGTAGATGCCCAGTAATGGGATTGCTGGATCAAATGGTAGATTTACTTGTATCTCTTTGAGGTATCTCCATATTGCTTTCCACAGAGGTTGCACTAGTTTGCAGTCCCACCAGCAGTGTAGGAGTGTTCCTATCTCTCCACACCCACGTGTGCTTTTTAAATGATTCTCGTCGAGAGCCCTTTGCTCCCCGCCCCCATTCTTTTGCTTTTACAAGCTGCTGTGCAGTGGATAACTGTGTATTTGTGCATCGGTGCACCTGTTTCATACGCCTTCAGGGAATTTCCCAGCAGAGAAATTTGGAGGTAAAGGGGCACCTTCATTTACCTTGTTATACTTTTCCCATTATCCTCCCAAACGTTAATATAAACCACAGCGGGACGTGGAGGTCCCTATTTCCCCACACCCTCACCACATTTTCATTACATTTTTATAAATCGATTTCCTTAATTTTAAAAATGCAGAGTCCTACAGGGTGTGGGGCCCAGAGATCTGCATTGCTGGCGAGCTTCCGAGGTGACGGTCACACGTGCTGCCTGGCTCCGGGCGGGGACAGTGCTTGTGAGTAGTGACCCAAGGACACAGTTCTCAGAAATGGGCCTGGACGTCCAAGACGGAGTCTCTGGCTCCAGCTCTGCAATTTATTGTCGCGGCGGCCCTGAGGGGAGTCATCTCACCTCTCGGTCCCTGTGTTTTCCTGGCCATAAAATATGTATGATAAACCTGCCCTGCCTGTGGTAAAGAGAAAAATGAAATAACGCCTGCAAAAGCTCTGGAGAGCTAAGAAATGTAACCCACACGTATTATTATCACCATAATGTCTAATTTAAGGGAAGATGTCACTAAAATAAATGAGTACCACTCTTAAATAAATGCAAAATTTAAAATATAAATGTAGCAAAGCGATCCCTTATAAAATCCCTCAGGTTGCTATTAAAGATCTAAAATCATAACACTCATTTTTTTTTTTTTTAGCGCTATTTGTTGTTAAGGAAACAATAGCAAACTATGTATTACGTTGACATAAGTGTTATTAGAACCTCCTCTCGATAGCTCAAAACTATAAGTGAAAAGCTCAATAGCCAACTGAATCAAACTGAGATGCCCTTTGGGAAATATAATGTAACAAAGATCAGTTGGGCATTTAATCAGCTGCAGTGGAGAAAAAAGAAAAGCCACCGATATATTTTCTTAGTGAACCAAATTACCAGAAAAGAAAAGAACGCATTCCGGGGACCACAGCTGGCCTCTTTGAACAGACAGGTAGTTTCAGGCAACGCATCAACAAATACCGTCGAGTACTTATGTGCCAGGCATTATCGGCATGGAATTTATAATGTAATTGGAGAAATGACAGATACGATTGGATAGTTTAAATACTAGTCAGTATATGGAATCATGGAATCTCATGACACACATTTCAAATAAAAGAGAAATTTAAAAAAAACCAAAAAACCTCTTTTATGACAGACCAGCATTCGCTGCTCTACATTTAATATTTCATGGGTTTCCTTCTTGAGGGAATTATGGAATCCTAGTCAGATCATGATTTTTAAGAGAAATTTGGAAAGCAAGGTATCCTAAAAGGGAGATAGCCCATACTAAATACGGTCTCAAAAATTCTAATTTCTGTTAATTTCTTTTTATTTTCTTAACTTTTGTGCCACACACACACACACACACACACACACACAAAATAGAATCCCTGAACATTAAGGGGTTCCTTTTATAACCCAGTCTTCCCAAGAGACAGGTGAATGCATGCAGGTTGTATTTGCAGTATGTCAGACTTAAAAGAAAATTAAATAACTTACTTAGCAAATCAAATCTCTGTTGAGCTCTTTCCAAGTGTATATATTGGCAATTTTTTTGAATTTAATTTGCAGAAGAACTGCATGGGGAGATGTCGCCTTACCTGGCTTCCCCCTGGCCTTTGCGGTTATTAGCTGCTGGTGGCCAGGAGATGTCATTAATTCGGGACAACCTGTGGACTGCAGGCACAGGTTACGGTTTCTAAACGCCCATCCCTCTGCAGGTGGACAGTCAATGGCAGGGAAGTCTGCGACCAAGCAGGGCAGCTCTGCCTAGCTTGGTGTGAGAGTAACAGACAAGGACACTACCATGTTTCCCTGAAAATAAGACCTACCCATAAAATAAGCCCTAGCAGGATTTCTAAGCATTTGTGCAATAGAAGCCCCACCCCGAAAATAAGACCTAGTGATGGGCGTGGCTACGCAGCGTGTCTGCACAACCCATGCGTTTCGTCGCAGAGTGGTAAAGAAGACGAGCAGCCCTTCTCATCTGCCCCAGGAGAGCTCTGTTGCTCGACATGAGAGATTGGGGCCAATGGTTCTAAAGGAAATAGAGTCGCAAGAAATTCAGGATGGAACTCGGGGTTTGGAGAGTTATGATGGTGTTCCAGAAGAAGACGACTTCACTATATTTGAATAAATGTAGATTGTTGTACCATACTTAAAAAAAAAAAAATAACACATCCCCTGAAAATAAGCCCTAGCGTGTCTTCTTGAGGAAAAATAAATATAAGACCCTGTCTTATTTTTGGGGAAACACGGTAGCCGGTTCTTACACTGGCTTGATCCATTTTTGTTGAAACTGCTTCTTGCTCCTTCTTGTGGCTGTGACTCTGTTTCTCCCTGCCGTCATCCGCTGGTCCCGAGCCAAAGGGCATCATTCTCTTCTTATCCAACGACTGCTGAACAACCATCAGAAAGCACACGCTAAACACAGATATGTGTGTGTGAGTGTGTGTGTGAGTGTTTGTATCTCTTTGATGTGATCACTGACTCAGCCGCTAAATGTTTCGTGCTTTGGAAGAAGGGAAGCTTGAGCAATTCATGTGAGGCATGAAGATATCAACTCAAATGCTCTCTAGATAGAAAAAATGTATACCTTTTTATCATTAGAAATTATAATTAGAAATCAAACCGATTAGGAATTGGGTTCTTAAAGCTCTCGAATCACATGATCCAAACGATTTTCCTTCGCATCGCGGTTCTCACGAGGGCACAGCCTGAGCGCCCGCAGACCACAGATGACGAAGATCACACTCGGACGTCAGAGCTCTGGTCTCGACCGAAAGTCCATCCGCGGTTAGATTTCCCTTCTCTGCCTCTAATCCTGAAACTTCCTCGCTTGATTCTTTGAAGGAAAGGCTGGGTACTCTTTAAATCCAACCTTGTATTTCAGCAGGGAAGCGTCGCGTTTGGGCCTGGTGCGTGGTCCCAGCCTGTCTCTGTGGGCTGAGTTTCCCGTGGCCGTGTGACTGTCAGAGGCTTTCGGGGCTGTCTCAGGCAGCCTGGTGGAGCTGGTGCCCGGGGAGGTTCCCGCTGGTCAGTGCTGGTGCTGGCTGGAGGGGCAGAGGGTTTCCCAGGCTCCGTGTGGGTGGGGCAGAGTGGGGGAGATGTCTGTCGGTGCCAAATGGTTGGCGGGGTTCCCCTTCCCCTACCCCCCTCACCTGTCCACCCCCTCCACCTGTGTCTCTGGGTGAGGAGGAGACACTTGGTGTCAGGTCTGCAGCAGCAAAGAACCTTCCTCAGTCAGGCAATTAGTGCAGCTGAGTCTCTCTTGCAGCTTTTGCCTGCTTGGCCATTTAGCAAACCAAGGCAGAAGGGATCTAAAACTCTGTGTATGTCTTCAACATCCTTTCGTTGCAAAGGGAGCTCTAGTCTCACCTTCCTCTGGAGGCTCATTGTAGGTGTGGCTCCTTATCGCTTTCTCCTCCTCGCTGGGGGTACCAGCCCGTCTGGTGGTCAGACGGGCACCAGGTGCATTTGAGGAAGGGATGGGCTTACTTAGGGGGCCTTCTGTTTCCCAGTCAGGGATGGGGATCGCCAGGTCTGGGTGGCCTTCTGTCTGTGGGATCCCCGGGCTGTGCTGTTTCTCTGGTCCTGGGTCCCAAACCAGGTGGCCCGCCCCTGGTCTCCTTGCAGAGGTGTCTTCTGGGAGCTTTCTGTGCCATTTCCAGGGTTCATCCCTGTATCTAGAGGGAAAGGTAGTGGAAAAAAAGGTCTCCATGTCAGGAGGACGTATAGTCCATATATTTTAAATAGTCCAGTCCAGGCTGCACTCAGTAAGCGAAGTCTGTAAAAATTTTTAAAAATGTTTAAAAATCTTCATTTTGGGTCAACTTTTTCCCCCCCTTTTGATCTACAAGATCAAGAGGTTTGGATTAGGTCTTTTTCATGCAGTTCCGCATATGAACACTTTGTGATTCTGGTACTGCTTAGCGAATTTAAAATAGAGCTTGCAGGTGATTGATGTGGCTCACATCGCCCTCTCTGCCACCTGCTGTAATGGATTCCAGCTCAGTAAATAAACTCCGTCATCCCTGAACAAAATGCGCGTGTGAGTCAGAGTCAACGGAATTGGAAACTTGTGCTAATTTCACGTGGACGCTGATGAGGAAATTGTAACAAAGTCAGCCTGTGTATGAATTGTCTTCAGTTTTAACGTTGTAGGTAACAATATTATTTATTCAATAAAACCGTTCCCTTGGCTTAGTTTTCAGAGTCAGCTTGATTTAAAAATCAGATTTCTGCTCCCTTCCACCTTCCGTGGCTCTCCGCAGTGGTCCAGTGGTACACGTCATAGAAATAAACATGTCATCCGTAACTGCCACATGCCAGGAGCCAGGCTAGGTGCTGGGTAGACTGAGAACCTTTAACTCACTTCACTTTCTCTCGGTGCAGGATTAATTCTGTGTTTGAAGATGTGTAAGACCTAAGATTGCAAACATGGCCTTCCGGAGTTTAGATTCCTTCTGCCTTAGTTGGTTAAATGACTATGTAGACTTCTGACTGTGAGCTTGGCAGCCTTGCGTCCATCCCGGATTTGAGTCAGAGCATTCCTCGATATCACTAACAGTGCTTCCCGGCACCCTTGAGAGGAACGGTTCTGCCAGGTGCCCAAGTACCTGGACACATTGTATGGTATCTTCATTTGTCCTTGTTCATCTCCAGCGCACACGGTATCAACCCCATTAAGGCAAAAAAAAAAGTCAATTAAAATGCACCATTAAATACGTATCTTCTACATTTTCTGAAGAATTTATAAAATTAATGGACATTCAAGATCCAAGAAGACTACAAAGTAGTTCAGTGTTGGGCCAGTTTTTACCTTGGCATGGCCTTTACTCCTCCATTTCCCGAATGACAATTACAACGAGTATATAAAGCTTCGGTTCAGCCACGTCTTTCCTGTCAGGTCCCTGCCTGTGGAATGCAGGCGCTGCGTACTGCAGGGGCTACATGGCATCGATAGATTGTGGCATGTGCAGATATTTTTCTCTAGGTTTGAACGAAATATTTTTTTCTTTTTCCTTTTTTTTTTAATTTTTTTTTTTATTTCAGCATATTGCAGGAGTAAAAATGTTTAGGTTACATATATTGCCTTTGCCCCACCCGAGTCAGAGCTACAAGCATGTCCATCCCCCAGATGGTGCACACCACACCTATTAGGTGTGAATATGCCCCTCTCCTCCTTCCCCTTCCTTCCTCCCCCTCCCATCTTAACTACCATCCTGTACAATAGAACATTTTGAATGTGCATATCAATAACTTTAATACCTATATACATGTAGGTAACCACCGCCAAAATCAGCATATGGAACTGTTGCTTCACCTCAAAGTACTGGGCTGTCCCTTTGTAGCCTCACCGTTTCCCACCCTAAACCCTGAACTTGAACTACTTACTTCCGTTCTCCATTCATACAGTTTCATCTTTTTGAGAATGTGGTACAGATAGAGGTAGACTCTGTGCAACCTTTGAAATTGCAAGTGGAAGTGCAAAGTGGCACAGCCACTCTGGAAAGCAGGTAGACAGTATCGGATGAGGGTAAACATCCATCATTTATAGGACCCAGCAAATTCCACTCCTAGATATCTACCCTGGAGAAATGAAGTTTGCCTGACATGAATGTTTACAGTAGCTCTATTCATAGTTGCCAGAAACTAGTAGCATTGTCAATATGCTCCAACAGGGCATTGGACCGATACGTGTGCTACATTTTTACAAAGGACTTCTCCTCCGCATGTCTAAAGAACAAACTAACTCTACACACAGCAACACTGGGGAGCTCATACGCATTGTGTTGAGTGAAAGAAGTCACAGGTGGATTTATCCATCCCTTTTTAGCAGATATATTTCATGTAGGTTAGAACCGTTGAACCGTTTACCAAGGGCCAAAGAGAAGATCAGTTCAACAATCAGCTTGCTCCTGTGTGAGCTGGGAACTCAGCAGCCACCAAAGCACCGTGTAGCAGCGTGATCAGTGGATGCAATCTGGCTTCCGTGCACACAGACCCATTTCCACGTGAAAGAGCTTGGATGCACTGTTAATGCCACGTGCCCTGGGTATAAGGCAGGAACAAAGACATAAGCAAAAGTCACTTCCTTCACGTTGGATTTCCGTTTAACACACTGTAAGTCATAGTCATAAATATTAATACTTCTAGTTGTAGTTCCACGTTGATACTGATAGCAAGGGATGCACCAGTGCCAAACAGCACTGTCGTTCTTCACTGGTACCTATGGTAAAAAGAATAGGATTTTAGATCTGAAGATTTCTTTTAAGATGGTTTAATACAATTCTCTTGTTTTTCAGATGAGGGAACGGCACAGAGAAAAAATAGTTTAGCTAACAATCACAGGGTGAATAAATCACAGAGGTTTTATAGAATCCCAAAGACCAAGTCCTTGGTTGGCTGCCTAAGATAATACAAAGATTCAAATCATTATTTGGAAGTATTCCTATGAAATTTAAACATGTAAATATGTTAACAAATTTTAAAGTGAATTAACTTACATTTTCATTTATGGATTTATTAAAAAATGAGTATATTATATACCAGAGACTGGGGATAAAATGGTCAAGAAATATCAACTTGCCCTCCAGGGTGCTCAGTGTAGGAGGAGGCAGATGCCAAGGTGTATGCGGGACTCTACCGGGACCGAGAGAGAAGAAGGTCCTCATGTTGCCAGGGGAAGTTAAGAAAAGCCTAATGAGAATTCTCAGAGTCTTCAAAGACTCTTGGCTGTTCTCCAGGAAGAACTGGCGTTCTATCCTGGGATTTCAGGGTTTGCCAAACCCCTGGAGGCTGAGAAATTGGCGATACTTTTGGAGAATGGAAGAAAGCCAATAGAAGGTGACTGAGATACAAAGGGCTCTCTGACTTGCGTGGATTTCACCAACATAATGTTGAACAAAGTATTGCACATAGTATGATTTCATGTATAGAATCTTTAAAAACACAGATAAAACTAATTATGGTTTCATTTATAGAAATCTTTAAAAAAACATATAAAACTATTCAATGTTTTGGGAAGGTGGGAAGACACAAGAAGCTGTCTGGGTGCAGGCAACTCTGTGTTGGTCTGTGTGGTGATTCACTGTGAAAGTCCACGAGCCAGATATTCATGGTCTGAGCACTTTTTGGTTTGTTACTACAAACCAAAAGGTCAATAAAATTCATGCATAGGGGAGAAAGAAAAATCTCTCTGCATACACACAAGCAACAAAACAGCCACACAAAATAGAACCATCTTGCCAACCAAGGCAGATATTCATATTTAGTTACTACACATCACTCACCGAAATACTTCCCTTTTTCAATCTGAGCGTAACATTGCACGAGTTACTTCACATGTAATGACTGTTGTTCATCTTCCTTCAAAGACTCAGGTGTTCTGTGCTTCGCTCGGTGAGAATGCCAGGTTGATAGACAGGTGATATGATTGATGGGGAGATCATGTGTTCATATTCTCGAAACTGCTTTGCTGAAAGCAAAGCTTCCTATTTGATTAGGGGCATTTGTTTTGGTTGAATTGATTTTTTTTTTTTTTTTTTGCACTTTTTCTATTTCAACTTGCTTTTCTGTCAGCATGTTGAGTTCAGTCAATGGATTTAGTGTTTCCTTTCTCTGGCTGACAGCAGCCCCTATGTGACTGTTTTGTTAATACACAGCCACTGCTTCGTTGAAACTTCCACTCCACGTGACCTGGACGTGGATGTGATCTGCACAAGGAGCGTTCAGAAAAATCTGCCAAATCTCTTTCCACCACGCATGCGGCTCTACTGTTCAAGATTCTCTTAATGTCTGATTACCTGTATCATATTTTTATAAGAGATTTTGTGATAAAAGTGCATGATAATTCCAGACCAGACAATCCAAGAATTCAGTGGATGAACCGGTGCAGTTTCTCACTGTGGGGCTGCTCTCCCTTTGATGGTGTGATGTTATGAAGTCACACAGCAATAGGGTGACTCCTAGTCACACAGGATGCTCTGTCCCATGTTTTCCAGAACTATCTCTGGGTGAACACCATGAGCCCTGCACCTGGGGAAGCCCCTTCGTTCCAGGCAAGCGGGATGGTTGGTTGCCCCGATTTGACTTTTAAAATATAAGATGCAAATTTGCAGTCATAGAATAGAATGATTGCTATAAAAATGCCATTGATATTGAGGTTTAAATATTAAAATAAGTTACAAGTGGTTATGTAATAGATTCTTTGAAGGAGGGTCTTGCTAGGTATATATGTGTGTGTGTGTGTGTGTGTGTGTGTATATATATATATATATATATAGTTTGGTTGTTTAGGCAGCAAGACCCTCCTTTGAGGTGAAAGTCAATAGATTTGTTGCCCATAGTAAAAGTTTTGGCGTTTCTCTTCCGTGCAGACTCACGGGGTCCAGCGTCCCTGACCTCATCGTGAGCATGAGCAACCAGATGTGGTTACATCTGCAGTCTGACGACAGCATTGGCTCGCCTGGATTTAAAGCCGTGTACCAAGGTATGGCTGCAGCTCACTTAACAGGGTTGAAAACTCGCGTTCTGACAGACAGGCATACAGACCATTCTGCGTTAGATAAACATAAAATCGAGACAGAAGAGTGCTTATAAGTAAGGACCAAATGTTTGCAACTTCCTTAAAGTCTACTTATATTTTTAACGTTTGAAAGCTTGACTCGCCGTGATACCTGCTCTTATTATGTCAAAACACACAGCAAGACTAGGTGTAAGGTGTGAAACCTGTGCACACCTGTGGATCTTTTGATCATTTCCTATTGATTGGTGTTTTTAAAAACCTATTTCTTATTACGGAAGATTTCAAAATGTGAGCAAACATAGAAAACACAATATAATAAGCCTGAAAAGACTTACATTTGTAAACTTTGCAAGTCCCAAACACAAATATTTGAAATGAAAAGTCTGTGCCTTTCATTGTCTTTGAGCTATTTTACAACTCTGCAGGTTGTAGAAAAAGAACAACAATGCAAATCCTTCCTGACCATTGAAATGCAAACGAATTTCCTGTTCTTCTTTTCTAAATTCTCTTAATCCATGCTTATCTATGATATCTTTTTAAAGGAGATTTTGTGATAAAGGTGCATGGTAATTCTAGACTAGACAATCTAAGCCTGTTATTGATGAACCCAGTGTGATGTTATATGACTCTACAGCAAGAGATGCAATTGATTATTGCTCTGTGGACATTGACTACTTTTGAATCTATTTGCAAGTTCATTTTAGCATCTCTGGTTATATATGTATTTTCTTTGAATTCTCCTTTGAAACATTTTTTTAAAAATATCTTACTGGTTCCTTCATTAAATATTGAGTTCCTTGAAATATTTAGCATGCTAGATCTGTTATGTGCATAGGTGAAAACGAGAATGCTAATCTGGAGTGTTGGAATTTTATTCAGTTTTCCTGTATGAATTTGAGTGAAGAGACAACATGCTCTTATCTTCCAAGTGTATATCGTAGGAGTAGTTTCAGGAGCTGAAGAAAATGGAACAAGAAGTGACTGCACATGAAGCCAATGAAGCAGATAATAAAAAAGGTCCGCCAAGCTCCAAACAATAAATAGGGGTGGGGATCATATCGTCCTGAGTTCCTGTGAGTGAGGACACCTTGGCAGGAACGCACTCTCTCCATGTGAGTTAAAGTGGTCGCAGTGTTAAAAAGTCCTGTAGTAAGAGGAATCAACCATGGAGTCCTTATCTATAAAGCATAAAATAGGTTTCTCCTTGCTATACACATATGGGGTCGTGGGGACTTAATGACTCTTTTAATAAGAAATGCTACAAAAAGATTATATTTACATCCCATTCGACGGTGAGGACTAGGCTGCAGAGATGATTGCCGAACACTTCCCGGCATTTGGATTTTTAGACCTGACCTTTCACTGAACTTCTTCTACATGACTATGCAGTTATTCAAGAAAGCATGGTAGAGGTATAATATTAATATTTTCCACATGACCTAAATTTGCTACTGCCTTTGGTAGAATCGAAAAGCAGCAGCGAAATGCCAAACCTTCCCAACAGGGCAAATGGCAGCGAATTAATTCCGGCCCGATTAAGACGCACACCGTGAGGTTCACAGGACGCAGAGCGGAGAGCCAGGCCTCATTCCCATAGACCACTAACAGATGCAAGGAATCGCAGTTAAAATGCAAATAGTCTTCCATGTGTCGTCTTTCAGTTTGAATGAACACACCATATCAATTGTGATTGCATGTAACTCGAATTAGTACTCCATATGACCTAATATATATGTATATATTTAAAATTTTACATAAAAAATTTGTATATAGATTTGCTATTCATAGATTCTACTCATAGATTCTATTCATGATTTATATGCAATTGATATATTTGTAAGTCTTTTATATATTTATAAATCTATATGCAATATATAGGTAGAATCCATATAAATAGCACTTCTCAGAACACTATAGCTAGAAAGCGAATAGGAACACAGGGCGTAGTTTCTCCACTTTATATTTTGAAATAAAACATGCATCACATATTGTAGCGGGTGGTTGTTACTCACTAGAAAAGAAACATAGAAACCTGTTTTTAGTTCAAGGCAGGGCGCCCTCATCCTCACTGTGGCTTCCAGCCCCGAGGGAGAGAGGAGGACGTGAAGAAGCCCAGTACCTGGGAGTTTCCCGGACAATGACAAGTGTGCAATTTGGGTGGCCCCGAGCTTTTACGGCTTCTCTGTCTATAGCTACGTGCATTCATCCTGAAGCATTTTTTTTTTTTTTGTCACAAAAATAACGTCCGGCTAGAGCTCATCACACAGGCTGGATGAACATGTGTTCATGATGTTTCGTGTGATTGGCCACAGCTATTTAAATGTCAGCAGGGGGCAAATGAAAGGAAATGCTCCCAGTGATGAGCTGCTGTGTGGCGGCAACAAGATCTATTTCGGGCTGACAGGAAGGATGACTCCAGGGAAAGCATTCGAGTTCCGCATCCACTCTGGGAACAGAGTCCTCTCCTATTGACGAGTTGTCAATACACTGATAAGAAGAGCAGATGAGGCGCGGCGGTTTATGCATCTTAATCTGTAACCAAAGTCCCTGCCTGGATGACGACTGGGAAACTGATGTTCCATGGGGCACCGACCACGGGAAAGCACCATGTGGATCTTTAAAAAAAAATGAAAATGCACAATGTTCTAGTTTAAAACCATTGAGAGCCCTCCCAGGCCCTACAGAATCTTGTGTAAACTGGCTACCAAACCCCAGATTCATCTCTCCTCACTGTGCACTTATGCATTCTATGTTCCCGGAACTTCCAGATCTCAAATACCTCTTTTTTCTGTCTCTCTTACCATTGCATGAAATCTTTCTCCAGCAAGGACCACTCTTCCGTGAAGACGTGATGTAGGTGATTTACCCGTCTTCCTGTCCCAGCTCAAAGATCACTGTCCCCAGTAGTCCTAACACGCCTAGATCGTGTTGTTGCTCTTTCTACACAATCCGGTACCACCCCAAGTGGCATCTGTGGCTGGGGTCCTTTCGTTGTCTCTCTCCCCAGCAGACGGAAGCTCTGGGATGCAAGAGCCTCTCTCTGTACGCCCCACACCTGTGCGTCCTCTGGAGCAGGTGGAGGGCGCGTAGCTGGTTTCTAAATGTACGCAAAATAAGTGAACACGCGCGCGTCCCACGTCTTAGCCAATTCCTGGACCGTTTAGGGCTTTGTAGCATTATGTTGGGGCATTTGACCCTTATCAGTGGTCTTAGGCCCCCTCCAGTTTTATTTTTAAGGCTGCAAGTTTTCAACGTTTGAGGAATTCGAGCCCAGTAGCAAACGAGTCAGCCCAGACTCTCTCTGGTCGTTGGTGCTACCCAGATCCAAAGACCCGGAGCTCTTCATGTGTTCACAGCCTGGCTCTCTGTGCTTGAGTCACATTCCATGAGTGAATTATAAATGCAGCTTCCTCTTAATAACGTGAGATGAGCCACCGTCACATATCTAAATACATCAGCCAAGTATGGGCCAGAAGAGCAGGTGGTGCCAGAGAACATTAAATTCCAACGCAGGAATTTGACGTTTGAGTTCTAGGTTCCATGGCCCATTAGCCTGAGCTGCATCCCACTCTCCCTTCTTAACATTTATCCTCGCAGATTAAGTTCCAGTCTCAGTGTAAACCGGGATAAGACGTGGTGGAAATTATACCGGGGTTGAGCGTTCGGTGCCGGCGCTACGGCAGCCTTGTTGGGCGACGATTTCCAATCCGTATCTCGGCATTGGGCAGAAATTAAAGCGCGTCGGATGACATTTGTGAATCACAAAAGAGTTCCTGAAATAATCGAAATTAGAGATATGCACTTCGAGATGATATTCTGGGCTGTCTAAGGGAAAGGATCTTCCTGTTTCTTCTAGCCGCACGGCTGTGTTCCGCCCTTCTCACGCATCACGAGCGTTTGGATGTGACGTCGTTCTCTGACGGCTCTGCCACCTGGATCTCTCACTGAGAGCAGCAGGATGCGCTTTTCCTCGAAAGCTTTCCCTCTGTGGTTCGTTGGCTTTCTCACAATCTGTGTTATTCTGTGTTTCGCGTTCCTGCTTCCTTTAGAATTTTCCGTGATCTCAACAAAACAGAGTCTTTCTTGGAATGACTGAACGCTGTTGACTTACAAACGGATGGTTGCGGGTTGAAGTTACGGCTGGAACTAATCTTTTCTCTAACTGCACCCTGCAGTTCTAATCTCCCCACCTGTCCTCTAAGCCAGAAATGTTCATTTTCTTTTTCTGAGACTCAACGATTCCTCTTCACTGGTAAAATGAATTAGCGCTTTTCATTCATTAAAATATTTAATTCTGTTGAAACAGTGTCACGAGGAGAGAAAGACGCTGCCATCTCCCGTTACTTTGTTTTCGGTAGACGGGGAGTCGCTTTGGGTCCTCCCTTCTCTTTGCCGTTGAGGTTCTTTCATCTTTGTGTCGGTGCCTGCGGTTCTTTGATCGCTTATATTGCTCCTTTGATGTCTTCTTAATACCTTCGGTAATGAGGTGCTCGAAATATAACAGCTGACGCTACGCGGTGTTTTAATTTTATCAAGAATTTTCTATCCTCCTGGAAATGAAAAATTTTACCCGTTTTTTTTTTTTTTTTTTATACATTGCATCTGAAACTCCTCCGCTAACAAGTCATTACGTGAAGGCAGACGGCATGCTAATTATTTCCTTTCTTTCCTCGACTCAATTAGTGCTGTATTTCACATGTTCTTGAAGTCAGGAAAAAAAAAAACTTATTAAGGATACCAGCTAGAATTCAAAACTGATAACTTGAGCACCACCAACACATGTTTATCTTGCCAAGTTCAATCTAACGGAATCAGAATGGTGGGAATGGTGGCCTTCCACGTCCCCGAGTGCAGCCCCTCGACCGAATCCAAATTTTACAGAACAAGTCCTTCTCTTAGTAAAGGGATCTGTAAAATTCAGATTCAGTCAAAAGGCCTCACCGAAGGATCCAGAAGGCCACATGTGGCCCAAGGCTGCAGGCTGCCCACCCCCATGTTCCTGTTTCCTTTTCAGTCTTTACAAAATTATTTTCCTTTCCAGATTTCTCAGACAGTCCCTCCTTTTGCAGACACGCACAGCATGAGCCTTCCTTAGAGCAGGCCGTCCACACGTGGAAAGAAGCAGCGGTTCATTCCGTGGGCCGCACCCTTGACTTTGCTTTTCGTCTCCGGCGCAGCCCTGAGCTAATCGCCAGTTCTCTGATCATCAGTTTCGCTGTCGATGAAGTGGGAAGAATAGCAGCCGGGTTTCTGTTGGGATAAATTGTCTAAATACACGTGGCAGCTCGTCAAGGACAAGAACAGGATCCTCAGTTTGGAAGCCGTGATTGCATTTGCGTCTTTTGCAAACAGTCTGCGCAAATCTGCGACTCCCACGAAGGAGAATTTTCTAGAAGGGCAAAGAACACTGGTTTCGTAACAGCTCGTGCGCTATGACTCACTGGCGTTTTCAATTTCTGGCGGTCTGTGTCTCTGCCCGGGACTGACAACGCCTTAGAAAGTGGGTTGACTGACGATTCTCTCTCCCTCCTCCTCCTTCCTGTCCTGCCCTGGGGCTGTGGGCTTCCTTTCCTGCAGTCAATTCCATTACAACAAACTTTTCAAATTAGTTTTTAGTCCATTTCAACTTTGCTGTTATCTTTCCAGGCTGTTCACCTTCTTGTCAAAAATGTAATTACCAATCCGGCTCCGGGACGGTATTTCCGACTGCCAGTTCCATTCCCTCTCCCGCCGGTGTGCTCAGAGCAAGCATCCGCCTCTCCGAGCAATCTGCTCTGGAGTCGAGATGATGGATCTAGACGGCGTTCTTTCCCTGCTTCCGTGACATGCCCACTTGAATTACACGCTTCCTCCCAAGGACATGATTCCCTCAGCGGCCATCGGGCGTTGTTGTTTTGTGTCTTTTTGTCAAAGTTTTATCCTCCCTCGATTTACAAGGCTTTGTTCTCATTCCTGCGGATTTTATCGAAATAAATCAGAAACCCTCATCTGCCACTTGGCCTCGTTCCCCACCGTCCTCAAGGGTCCCAATGTGTTTCCACCCAGATCTTTGCTACTGTCTCCCCGATGGACTCCCTCTCTCCGGCTTTCTGTTTTATGGTCTGCGATGTGCAGATTCATCATCTTACTTTCATAGAGTCTCTTCTCATTAAAAAGGAAAAAAAAAAATGAAAAAGAACACGTAGGGAAAGCGCGGGGTGTGTTGGAGCCGCAGAGACTGGGCTCCGCCTGCCTTGGGCTGTGTGTTTAAGTGTCCTCCCCTTGCAGTTCGCCTCCTCTTTCTGAGAACTGTACAATGTGCATCCTCATACCCACCTCACGGGTGTTTTGTGAAAATTAAGGAAGATGATAATGTACATATGCATGCATATCGGACTCCAGAATCTATTAATAATGCAAACTCAACGCACATCCGTACCCTCACCTTAGGGCACTTAGAAAAATTGCAACTTGTGCACCAATGAGACTGAGATATCGTGACCCAGACTACTTGAAGACCCGGTTCCTTCTCCTTCCCTCTCATACGCTGTAAGGGTTAAAGTTACCATTAAAAATCCATCCTTTTGTGATTGTTATCGGTTGCTGTAACTTGCAAGTATCTTAATTAATAATTCCCCCCTCCCTTTTTTTTGGTCACTGTAATTAATGTATTTGCAGACGAAAGGATGGTTGTCCCATTGTGTTTGCCACAGTAGGCTTGTTTTTTTTTTTTCTCAGAACAAGGAAGCCAACCAATGCAGTATGCATTTTGATGACTGTGCCTCAGTAGCACAATTCGTGTAAACTGGTGCTTGGATATAGAGGCTCGGCCAGCTTAATGGTTTTCTATCACTCTTCTTATCATTTATTTGCTGAGGAGCTTCTTCAAAAGAAGCGTATACTCTTTGGCTGTCTAGCGGCAAAGTTTATCGGCAAGACGAGATAAATGCTTGCTGCTTCTGTTTATTTACGGTATTCGAGATGAGATGTTTTCCTAGCGTGTTCATCCTGGGCTCTCTGGGCTTTGGAGCCAGACGCTGTGTCTGCGTGGGAAGGGAGGGGCTGTCCCGTGCCGTGTAGCAAGTTCAAGAGCATCATTGGCCTCTGCCAGTAGCATCCTCCCCCTCGACTTGCAAACACCAAAAATGTCACCAGGCATTGCTACCTGTCCACTGTGAGAGAGGAGGAGGAGGTGGTGGCTAAAGTTCCCCGGGTTGAGGCTGACTGCTCTAAAGTGATTGATTTTTTTCCTACTTTATTCAGAACGCACAGATTTAAAACAATCTGGTGATTTCCTATCTATGAGCTAACTGTCTTTGTTAGTGCTCGCGTTGTGCTCTCTTTGCCTTTTGTGCTTTCTCAAGTGGACTCCAGAGTAGGCGATGGCCTCTTTGCTATCTGGTGTGACAGAATATTCCATGTTTCATCTTAGGCAACTTCTGCTTCAGACCTGAAATGAGTCATTCAGCCAGGGATCCCTGGGTTCCTTCTGTGGGAAATGATAGTTCAAGACTATAATCATCAGGAGACACAGAGTCCATTGCTTCTCGATCTCTCACTGTTTCTGGGCCCTCTCACTAGATACGGAGCTTGTGTGTGGTGTCTTTGGGGTGGGGTGTGGGTGTGTGTTATGACACATCCGATGCAGATTCAGCATTACAAGTTGTTTTCTTAATGCCTGCCTTAGATCTTATACCTCAACGTCTTCACTTATCAACCAAGTGTCCCTGTTCTCAACAACCCTGCTGAAGGCGGAAGTGGAAACTCACCCCATTCCTCAATTGCTTTATCTCACAACACAGACACCAAATCCTGGAAGGCAGTATCAACACCACCATGCACATTATGATGGCCAAAAATAGCTTAAAATAGTCTTGCACTTATTTTATACTTTATAGCTCACAGTCGAAGTGCTGTAGTTCAAAGTCTTTTGCAACGGTTCATCTCTGAATTCACAATTGGATTTACCTGTTTCTCTTTTTTGCTTTTATAATGATTTATAAAATAATTTTGTTTTCTAATTGTGTAAAACTATTTGCATACTTACTACCTGTTACATATCAAATTTACAAAATTAGGTATAATTTAAAAGTCTCACTTCTATTTCCTTCTCCTCCACACTCTTTGCTTTTTCTCCCCCTTATACCGTGTTTCCCCGAAAATAAGACCTACCCATAAAATAAGCCCTAGTAGGATTTTTAAGCATTTGCACAATAGAAGCCCTACCCCGAAAATAAGACCTAGTGATGGGCGTGGCTATGCAGCGCATCTGCACAACCCATGCATTTCGTCGCGGAGCGGTAAAGAAGACGAGCAGCCCTTCTCATCTGCCCCATGAGTGCTCTGTTGCTCGACGTGAGATATTGGGGTCAATGGTTCTAAAGGAAATAGAGTCACCAGAAATTCAGGATGGAATTTGGGGTTTGGAGAGTTATGATGATGTTCCAGAAGAAGACAACTTCACTATATTTGAATAAATGTAGATGGTTGTACCATACTTTAAAAAAATAACACATCCCCTGAAAATAAGCCCTAGGGTGTCTTCTTGAGGAAAAATAAATATAAGACCCTGTCTTATTTTCAGGGAAACACGGTAGGTAATCATTTCTAGAATTCTCGTGGTTCCTTCTTGCATTTTAAAAAACTAAACACACACCCAAACCTATATGAAGTCATTATCAAAGGCCACCATTCAGTCTGCTACAACATGGACTCATGACAAATTCTCAGGAAGGCAGGAGGGAGGGCACCTTCTCCGTGTGTCGGTATCGGTCCCCTGGTGGCGATAAAATGCTACAGTCTCTCAAGATGCTACCATTGGGGGAAACCAGATGGAAGTCCCATGTGATCTCTCTGTATTATTTCTTACAACTGCATGTGAATTTATAATCATCTCAAAATGCAAGGTTTACTGAATAAAATAAAACCTCGTAGTAATTCTTTGCCAAATCACAGATGGACTTATCAATAAACAGTCACACAGTCTCCGCAGACACCTCTGTAACTTTTCTACCGAGGAAATTCTGCTGATCCTTAATTCTTACTGTACATAAACCTCTATTGTAGAAATAGGCATCAATTAGCCGCATCTGTGGCGGCTTTGGTGGCCTATCCTGTTTCCTTTCTACTGTGATTAGAAAGTGAAAACATCCATGCTATCAATAAATTATAATTACTGTAATCTTCCATTCAAGGAAGATAATCCACTCTGAAGGATAAACGACTCTGGCTGAAGATCCAGCCTTCCCCTGGGTGTGTTCGCTGTTACTGGGATTTTTTTGACTAGGGCTTTAGAAGCTGCCGGGACTGATCTTATTTCTCAGTGTCCCGTTGGAGTAAAATGTTTGTCAACTTTGTTTGCAAATCACACAGCCCGTCGAATTCAGCCCTAGGAGAAGTCAGAACCACGCAGATCGCCGGAGAGCGCGTTTCACACGAAAACACGCTCTGCCTTGCCGAGGAAATGTCCCGAGTTGAGACCAGTCGTGACAAAGGCTGACATGTCGAGAGTCTTTCTGTCGCCTGAGACTGAGTCTTCTCTGGAGCGAGGGAAGGTAATAGACAAGGGAGGATGCCTCACGTCAAGTGAGCAACAGATAGGATTTTTATGAGCTTTCCCCTTGAACAGTATTATGATTAATTCACACAATAGCATTTGATTTTTCTTCCCTCCCTAGCAGGAGTATCAAGCAAAGAAAATGAGTTTGCCCTTCAGTCTTTGAAGTTTTTTGATGTGTGACAACCACAACCAGTGATAAAAATTAAGCTCCGCACTTTAAATGAGCAGCGAGCCGGGTTTCCAGGCTGGCTTAGGTCCTTCTCTGCTTCTGGCATGTTTTTTTTTTTTCTTTTCCTCTCTGTATTTAGCCTCACGTTATTTTTTGGAAGAAAATAATAATTGGCATTACCTTAAAGTTTTCATCTCTAATCGTCACCCTAATCATAACATATTAGCATATTGGCAAAATTCTGCAGCCAGTGACCTTTCTTCAGAGAAGAGAAGAAAGAAGAAAGAAACGCCTTTTTTAAGCCTTAGTCCTAAAAATGCTTATTGTTGACCTATTGAAAAGCTGCCTTTTACCCACAAACCATCTCTAAGGTGTCGCGTGCATGACACCTTACAAAGACTCACATTTCTGTTGTTTTGAAAAATACGTAAACATAATGTTGGCAGAGCATTTGTTATTATCAGTAATAAAACATACATAAGATTTAGAAAAGACAGAAAGGTATAAAAGGAAATGAGAAAAAAAACATACATTTAAAACCACTAAACATTAGATTTAATTTAAATAATCAATTTTATAAATATGCATTGAGTATCTGTTTTGTGCCAGGCACTATTTTGAGGGCTGGGGATATATAAATAACAGCCGGGCAAAGGACCAGCTCTCGCAGATCTTACATTCTAATCAGGAAGGTGATCAGGAACGATGTTAATAATAATAATAATAACATCTAACCTATTTCACTGCTTCGAAGGCATAGAACTTTTCACATTTTAGTATCTCTGATGCGGGATGTCTTGTATGATCACATTGAAATGAGAGACTCATACTACATTTTAATTTTCTCTTTCAATATCGTGCGAAATAATCATGCATCTTATACTTGATGGTCTCTTAGGGTTGGTGTCCTCCTAGGTAGAGATAAGTTCAATAAAGAAAAACGTAGGGGGTCGGTCAGAAGGCTGGAGCGTGGCAGGGGTATGTGCTTCAGGACAGAGCCCCAGAGCACCTGTCCTAGAAGGGGGCACCAGGTGAGCAGGGTTGAGCCCCTGCATCTCGGGGCAGTGTCCCCACAGGGAGCATCTGCAAATGCAAAGCCGCAAAGTAATATTGTGCCGCTGGTGTCCGGGGAACTGCAGGAGGACCAGGATGAGCCACTTGGAAAGAGTCGTAGAGGGTGAGAGCTTTCCAGGTAGGCAGGAGCAAAATCGGGGGTTACCAACACATCGGCGTTGTGTTCTGTCGCTCTGCTGTCGGAAGCCAGAGAGGTTGTACGCAGGACAAGCAGCTGACCGATGGAGGCACGTCGTCAGGGAACTGTCCGACTGATGTGTGTGTGACGTCCGGCTGAAGGGCTAGATGGAGACCCAGGTGCCGGCAGGAGTCTGGGCGGGAGAGGCGAGGTCGGACGTCCGTTCTGAGGGTGGGCACGACAAGATGTGCTGAGTGGAGTCTCCGTGCAGGTGAGCAGATGGACAGAGTGGGCTCCCCAGCACCTGAGGGATTAGACAGAATGTGGGGGCCTGAGCGTAGGAGGTTTTAAATACACGTCTGCAGGTGAGGGGCTGCTCCTTAATCTGGGCCTCCAGGGTGGGCAGAGTGGGGCTGAGTTGGCAGAGAGGAACCTTCAGGGTATCTGCCCTTGGCCGCTCAGACGTGCTCCCCACCTTTCTCCCTGGGACTCTACACCCTCTACCTTCTCGTCAGGTTTCCCACAGGGAAGCAGGTGAATGGATTGGGGAGGGGGCAGGAGTGAGTGGGATGTTCGGTTTCTGGGCCTCACCCTTGTGCCGTGGGTGGCCCCAGCCGAGCACTAATACATAGACCCCGCTGCAAGCCCAGGGGAACTGTACTAACCAGCTGTTGGTGGTTTACTTAGACCCATCACAAATATTCCAATATTCCCTGCATTAATTTTCTCTAATGTGGCGATTTGAGCATGCTGCTTCCCGTCAAGACTCTGGCGGATGGATGGACGGACGTGCAGGTGTCTGGGGTGAATGGGGGCCGGGAGCAGATGCTAAATTAGTTCTTTTGTTCAGCAGCAAGACAAGGGCTGCGAGCGGGAGTGAAAGGGATTTGGGGAAAAGGTGCAGAGACCATGGTGAACAACTAAGTTGAGAACGAACACTAAGGAAATAGGATTTCCCCATTTTCCTTTCAGGCTGGAGAAGGGCCGTGAACCAAACATGTTTGCTATTCAGGAGGACGTATGTGTGCTTGGTATTCCAGGGAAGAAAACGTTGAAATGTCTTTACGAAAATACACTGAGAACACATACTGCCCACCATGAAATGCTATTTTCTTTCCTACACTCTTGTATGGAATAAGCAAATACTGAAGTAACTAGATCTCTTTGTAAGTGCCTCGAAGAAATTAAACAGAAAACTTGCAGAACCACCTTGATCTTTAATTTTGCCGTCACGTATAGGCAAAATAGACTGTTCAGTGCTTAAATCCAAGTTTCAATTATTTGGTCTGTAAAAACGGAGTAACACTAGAACCTATCTTATGTATTTGCAAAAGTGTTTCTAACATGTCCTAATGATGAAGAGACTTTGGAAACACTCTTTATGTGATAAACATCAATTAAACACCTACTGTGCACCAGCCACTTGCTCAGCATTTATAAAAATGAGAAACACGAGGCAGATACAGCCCCTCACCTCATGGCGTGTCTATCCAGTTAAAGTCTACGTTGCATATATATTGACTATATTGCATGTATATATTACATATCCCTCAGCACACAGCAAGTGGTCACTAAATATGTATCATTATTAATATCGGCAATAATGATGTAATAACATTTCCCTTATAGCAAATAGTCCTAAATCTCCATGGAAGATGTATCACATAGGGGAGATGAGATATAAAAATCCCTAATATATGTGTGTGTAAACATATATTTGTGTATGTGTATACTTAGCAATGATATTTTAGGTGCTGCAAATGACATGGCTTCATTCTTTTTTATGGCTGAATAGTAGTCCATTGTGTATATGTCACGTTTTTTTTAATCCATTCATGCATCGATGGACTCTCCGGTTGCTTCCACATCTTGGCCATTGTGAATAGTGCCGCAATAAACATGGGAGTGCAGATGTCTTTCCCACACACCGATTTCATTTATTTTGGGTATATGCCTAGTAGCGGGATTGCTGGATCATGTGGTAGTTCTATTTCTAACTTTTTATGGAACCTCCATACCGTTTTCCAAGTGGCTGTGATAATTTGCATTTTCACCAATAGTGAGGTCTCAGACACAGCTTCTCTGAAGTTTTGGTAACATCTGCTATGATCAGTCTTTTAAAGTTTAGCCTTTCTGGTGGGTCAGTATAAAAATCATTTTTCCCCGTCATTCTTACTCGAATACTTTCTTCGGGAAAATATTCTCAATATACAGTTCTGGAATGATTGAATATCCTTAACATCGTTTGCTCTCTGGTGTCATTTCCTAAAGCCCAGCTTCTGTCAAGACTTTTGTTGTAGTGTGAGTATTTTCATAAGCTCCAGAAGTTATGTTTCTCTCGAAGGCCTTGCTATTTGAATCCGTGTCAGGAAGCCGTCTGGCTGCCAGGCTGTCTCTTTGTTTTTTATTTTTATTTTTTAATTGTCTACGTTCCCCCATCCTTGAATGTCTAATCAGGATTCAAGGAAATTCATCGTAAATGATTTAAATATCATTTTGGGGCCCCCAAACATCTCATGGAAATGGGGACCTTCAAAACATATATGATAATCAAAAATCTACTTAATTTCAAACTTCAGGTGGTGGAAGAATAACACCTATTTTCTAATGACATTCAGGGGTGAGAAACGGTAGGCGTTAAGAAACCAGATAATGCAATTTGACAGAATCGCTGGGTTCTTGACTGAATGAATGCTCAATTTAACTTTCTAAAATCCAAAACTCCTTTAGCTTATTATTTCCTGTCTCTTGAAGGCCACTTGGCAGCCGTGTGATTTAGCATCTCCGCTCGTAAGCAGATGCTCACATCAAGCTCTGACAGCAACTGATTTGACGCACAGATGCCTCCTCGGTTAGGAGCAACCGGTCTTCTTCAGGAGGTTTTTAGGGGAATCTCTTGTTTTGTTTCTGAATTTGATTAACATAGCTTAGTGTTAGCCTGAGGAGTAAATTAAGTACCTACCTTTACATTGATATGGAATTTGGAAAAAACAACTTTATAGAAGAGGTAAATGTGGTTAATGGAAGTTTAATAAGACCATTATTTTTGCAGGACCATTTTTAGGATTGTTGTATTTATAGAGTTTGGTCTCATAAATTGTTCTATATCTCACTGATCTGAAATATGAATATTTTCTGACAAATAATGTGGATGGATAAAGGTTCCCATAGAGTATAAAATCATCTCCATACTCAAGAGTCAGTTAATACTAAGTAGTTTGTTTTTTCTTTCATCTTCATTAAGCGTTTTTAACCATCCGACTGGGAACGTTTTCATTTTAAATGTTTCAAAAAATAGAGCTGTAGGAATTTGTGGAATCATCAAATATCGTTAGCACTAGATTTTTATGATTACTTCTAATCATTATTAAAGAGGAGACTGGACCATCTCATTATTAGGAACTTTGCTTTTAAAAAAAAAAATGGAACTATCTCTGTCTTCACTTCCAGGTCTTCAAGTTTGCTTCTAATCTTGTGTCATTTTAAGATTTGGAACAAAGTCGGCTGGCCTTAAAAAATCTTAAAGCACAGTGAGGTCTGGCCATGCTCACCCAGCATTTTGGAAGACAATGTACTAATAATCGGACACAACAAAGCAAATGCAGTTCAGCACCAACGACGGTGGTCAGCCGCAAAGCTTAGCAAAGGTGTTTGACTCAGTGGTTTCTAATGTCAAAAAAAAAAAAAATGAAGTCGAAAAGTTTTTTTTGCAAGTTAATTATAGCTTCTTATCTTGAAAGTGGCAGAGACAAGGAATAGAAACGTGTTGCCTGGTGATATAACCCGTCCTGTTGTTTACTAAGGGAAACCCTCTTAAGAGGAAGTGGAGGGCAGGGGACAGAGGCAATTGGCTGGCTCAGCCAGCGTGCACTCGCTCCGGCTTCCTTTTCCACTAATTGTTTTGAAAAGTGATAGTCCTAAGTAAAAAAAAAAAAAAAAAGTTAAGGAAGGCAAGCTAAAATAGATCCAAAAAGGTGTCGTCAAATATCTATGAGTCTGATGTTACTGTATGACGTGTAATCTACAGAACAGAATAACTTCTAGTATTAAAAAAATTAATGATCAAGAAGTTGTTCGACTCACGTGACTTGTGGGTTCGTGTTCCCAGTAGCAGAGTGAACTTCACTCGTGATAAAGTCCTGGATCTAATAGAAGTACTGCCTTTCTCGGAAGCCTCACATACTCTGCCTTTATATGTACTGTTATTTAAAGGAAAATATTGGAGACGGGAAAAGACAAATTCGGAAGATGCTATCCAGGATAAGTTTAGACCCGTGCAATGATCTGCTTTTCTTTTATATATATATATTTTTTCACAGATTATTAAAAATATTTCCAAAGTGGTACAAGTTCCTTTTTACTAGCTCTTCCTCACCCTACAGAGATGCATGTTTTGGTTCATAGCGACGCAATTCTACGCGAGATAAGATTCCTTTTATTCTAGTGGAGAACTCAATTTTGTTTCCATGACTCACCTGTGAGCGGTTGTAGATACTAAAATCTCCTGTGGTCTTCTTCGGTCAGCTCAATTCTCATGTCCTAGGGACCCAACCTGCACGTCACGTGTGCACGGATCAAAGTGCCGTGGCTTTACCTTGGTTACACGTGCCGTGTTTGGGATGGAAACAGAGGAGAAGGGCGCCTGGACCCCACCAGGTGTTCTTTAATGTTTTTACCAAGGTCAGAATGCACCAAATGACAACAGCAACAGCAGGATAATGGAAGGTTTCCAGGCCACCGAAATACACAGGGACGGGGCATATTCAACTTGCAGGAATGCCCCCAAATCTGCGTCGGATATGTTCCAAGACCCCCCCAAGTAAATGCCTGAAACCACAGATACCTGAAGCCAAACCCTATACATGCTATGCATGCATCCCTATGATAAAGTTTAATGTCTATAGTAGGCACAGTAAGAGATTAGCAACAATGACGACCAAATAGAATAATTATAACGATATACCGGCATCAATACTGTTGCACTTTGGGGCCATTACTAAGTCGAATCGAGGTCCCTTGAACACGAGCACTGCAGGACCTCAACAGTTGATCTGACAACTGAGCCGGCTACTGAATGACGGACGGGCGGGGGGAGAGTATGACCAGGATGTGCTGGACACAGAGATGGCTCACAGCCCGGGCAGGGCAGAGCGGGATGGGGCGAGGTTTCGTCACGCTGCTCAAAACTGCGCAAAATTTAACACTTACGAATCGTTTATTTCTGGGATTTTTCTATTAAATATTTTCGGAGCCCAGTTGAGCACAGGTAGCTGAAGCCACGCGAGGAAGCCACGGATGAGGGAATGGCAGGGTCGTGTGATTACTGCCCACGGCGTTGGCCGGGTGGGCGGTTCCTCCCCTTGTTGCTCTGCCGTGCGTCAAGCTCACGGCAGCATCCGGCTTTTGAGCATGGTTATCTGAACGGCAGGTGACATATTTCTTAATATATTTATTTAATATTTTCCATGTCTGACGAATGTAAACAATTCCATCCCTATAGGAATGGCAATGGAAGTAATGTCATCGTATATCACAAGAACATACAATTTTTTCTTTATCTCAGTGAGTAAGAAACTCTTTGTGTGCAAATTGGGATGCTTAGGTAACCTTTTAGGAGTCATCTTTTATTACTTCACTAGGTGTAATTATAGGAACTATGAGAAAAACAAAAAAAAAGAATAGTTTTATTTTTTTGTTCTATATGACCTAAGACAGTCATTAAGCTACACATATTCACATCTGTTTATATTTGTGTAACTTTAAACACAAACTAGATATGCCACTTAGCAGTGTGTTTTGCTCAATATACTGCCAATGAATGCAGCCAGAGGGCAACATAGCCAACTCCTCGATACTTTTCCAAATTTTCTAATCTGAATAAATTGCATTCAGCATACATAGACTAAACTAGGCAATATCTGGCTTTATAAAACAAATACAATAAACCTTATTTGAATTGTGATATATTGCATTATGCCCTTATATGCCAATTAGCTTCCTATACAGATAAAGGTGTGTCCTTATTTATAGTTGAAGAATGAGTGCATTAAAAAAAAAGATTTTTAAAAAGAGGTAAATTTTAAAAAAAAATTATTCTAAAAGACCTTGAAGAGACTGCTTTTTCACCAAAGAAGAAAACTGGCTGTGTGAGAGAATTTTTTTCTGATTTTGTAAGTACCCCAAAAAAGTTATACAACAGTTTGGGTGTGTGTTTCTTTGTGGGCCTAAATTAATTGGTTTAAGTGAAGGGGCTGGTACCAACAGACCAGTGGTGATGGTCCCAGTGGTAAGGAGAGACAAGGACTCCGGGAGATCTCTGTCTGCTCAAGAGCAGGTGCTTACTATAATATCAATCCTTTTTCAAAATTTATTGTTCTTTCTTTGTCTTCCTTTTTATTTTTTTTTTTGTTTTAACAATTGAGTTTATTTGGTAGTAAAACTTTTAATTAAAGTCCTTTATCACAGACAATTAGAAGAATTACAGATGTGCACATATTTTTGAAAAGATTCTTTCAACAAACATTTTCTGAAAACTGATGGAAAAACAATTTCTGGAAACTTTTGGTTCTTCTTTCAAATTTAACTTACGTCTCATTTTTCCCACTCTATCAACAAACCAAAAACTATTTATTGAGCGTCTACCAGGTCCCAGAATTGTTGTTTGCTGGGGGGAATACCGAATAGCTGAGCCTGAGCCCAGCCCCGCAGGAAATCACAGCCCTGTGGAGGAGAAAGGCAGCAATACCTAACGTAAGTGAGACAAAGGCTGGAAGAAAACATACCAGTGAGGGCTGGAGTGGTCGGCAGTTTTATTGATCACATGTTCATGTGAAGAGTGTTTCGGATACAGATGATAGAAGCCATTCTAAGAAACATGTGAAATCTATAATTTAGAAATCTGGAGCTTTTTATCTCGGAGACTTAGGGCAGGGGGTGTTAAATATTATCCTGAGTGGACCGATGTTATTAGAGTCTACAAAATTGTTATTTTCATAATGAGAACTCCTCCGGTCTTTGTTTTGTGTAAATAGAACAATAGGAATGATTTTGATAGGGTAGAGAACAATGTTTCTCTTTTCTTAATAAAAATCTGGGCTTGTATATATTAATTCTATCTGCATTTGAATATACCTTTACCTCTGCCCATTGTATATGTGGCCCCCTCTAGAACTGTGGGCTCCGGGGACCCTCCCCATGGAATATCCAGCCATTTCCTTCGGAGATTCATCAGTGAGTCCTGGGTACAGTCTCTAGAGACCAGCCTTTATACTTTTTATGACTGTGCATTTTCCTCTAGAGTTGGCTTTCTAATGCTTTGCATTATGAGTTTAATAAAAAAAAGTTTCCTACCAATATCATAAAATCTTAAAAGTATAATTTTTATTTTCCCACACTGCACATGAGCAGAGAACAGGCCAAATACAGTTTTACTGTTTTCAATTATTGTAATAAAATGGCCACCACAGTAAAAACTTACATAGGTTTTAGTGTCTTTTTAATAATGCACAGCACAGAAAGAAACTATAAATAGGCAGAATTAGTCTCTTTAATGTAATATAAAATCTGATTATTAGATAACTGGACAACAAGAAACTAGAGAGATCATTGATTATTCTCAATCATGGGAAGCGTTTTACTCATCAATTTTTTTTTATATTTCTGTGTAAAGATGTAACATCTTTAGATGTTAATAAAAAATCTTTTTAATCTATACACATAATGCTGAAAGTAATAGAATGTTCAGAATCTTAATACTCCACCACCTAGGCCAAGAAGAATTCACTGAAAATATGACAAAGATATTGAGACCCAAAATTTTAGACTTTGGCTATTTTTTCAACCAGAAAAATAGGTGCACATTAAAGACAAACTGTATCTTTTTTAAAAATGAACTTTTTCTTTAAAATTTAATTAAGTTTTAAACTTACAGAAAAGTTGCCAAGACAGTAGAGAGTTTCCGTCCACTGGGCACCCAGTTTCCCTGTTACCGTCTTGCATTCCTAGGATGCATTTGTCGCAACACTGAGGCATTGTCAGCTGAAGGTCACACTGTTTTTCTCATGGTCAGACCAGGGTTCTAGGATTTTTGAGGAATACCACAGAGTGGTTACATCTTTTAAAGACTCTCATCAGAGGATTTTCTGGGCTTAGCTGGGCAGTTCTCAAGATGAATGACTTGCTAATAAAAAGAAAAGTAGTAACCACAGTGATATTAATAACAGCAAACAGATCGAACTTGATATATGTCAGGCACTATGCTAAGCACTTTGCATTTGAGCTCCATGCATTGCATCTGCAAGGAGATAGGAACTATTATTACCACGAGCTGGTAAACAGACACTCGAAGAAACTAGCAGCAAGTCACATAGATCAGTGGTCCCCAGCCTTTTCGGCACTAGGGACCGCTTTCATGGAAGACAATTTTTCTGTGGACTGGGGTGGGGTGAGAGATAAGGGTTTCGGATGATTCAAGAGCATTACATTTATTGTGCAGTCAGACCTCTCTGCTAATGATAATCTGTATTTGCAGCTCCTCCCCAGCACTAGCATCACCGCCTCAGCTCCACCTCAGATCATCAGGCATTAGATTCTCATAAGGAGCACAACCTAGATCCCTCTCGTGCGCAGTTTACGGTAGGGTCCGTGCTCCTGTGAGAATCTAAAGCCACAGCTGATCTGACAAGAGGCGGAGCTCAAGCAGTGATGCCAGCAAAGGGGAGCGGCTGTAAATACAGATGAAGCTTCTCTTGCTCACCTGCCGCTCACCTGCTGCCGTGCAGCCTGGTTCCTAACTGGCCACCTACCAAGGCCTGGGGGCTGAGGACCGCAGACTTAGGTGATAAATGGACTTGCTGAGACTTGATCTAAAATAGAATCTCTTTCTAGGGTCTGTGTTTATACTCACTTTGCTATGCTACATCCAGACTAAAAGTAGCAGGAAAATAAAACGATTAATTTACCAAAAACTTTATTTCTGAAAATGATTTCTTTCAATGAATCCGAATATGCCAATTATTTTCTTGAGACATTAACTACTGGATACTTAATTAAAAATGTGCTATTTTATTTTATTTTTTTAGAATCTTGCAGGTGAATCAGTTAATCTGAATCATTACTTTATCTTCAATGTATTTGTGTATCACTCATTGAGAAAAAGGAATGCTGATAGTTTTAAAGGGATTGCCTGGGCATGAGATGTTTCCAGTTTTCAGAATTTCCTGGTTAGCTGTGGGTTACTTGAATAACTTCCCCCTAACATGCAAACACAAACACATAACTATTTTTTTAAAAAAAAATGAAATAAACATGCCTATTTAAAAGCACAAATCTGTGTATATATGTATTGCTTGGCAATAGATGCCTTAGGTTCATATCTGCTGATCAGGACCTTCATCCCTCATGTTCAGTTACTCACTTTGGAAACGACAGTGCAGTTGGTTCTATTTTAAAGTTTACAGTGAATATGAACTTGAGGGTAGACCAGGAGCATCTAGTCAGTGCAGACTGGAAGCCTAATAAGACCGCTGTGAAGCTGACCACCTGGGCACCTGGACATGCATCACTCACTAGGCAACCTGTCGAGGTTCCTGCTGAGGTTAGGACTGTGGGACACCCCGGCTGGTGTCCCCAGGAAGCCGAGACCTGAATGAGGTTTATCGCTGGAGTCTTCGCACGGAACAACTGCAGCAGTAGCAAGTCACTCAACATGTGCGTGCCTTGAGCATGCTATAAATGAAAGTAAATTTACGGTGAGATGGTTTTTCATAATGAATTTCTACTAATTCTGGGAGATAAAATTGTGTGATACGTACCTTTCATCAATTCTGGGTTGCTTTCCGTTACCAGTCTGGCTCTTTTGTTCATTTTCTATGTCTTTGGAAAAAATTCTATGATATTGGAAAAGGCAAGACCCTATTCTTTAAATGGGCTCATTCTTCCTCCTCCTTCCCTAATACAATTTGACATTTATTGTGGGATCCCGGGCATCTGATGACCAACTTGGGGATTTACTGAAGATGCCCAGTGATTTAGGAGCCTGTTTATCTTGTGCACAGAGAGAGGAGCGTCTAAAGCCCGTATTCCTTCATACCAGGCCGGTGGCCGGCCCCACCTCTTGACCTGGAGCACAGGACATCGTTGGATTAGAACCTTCAGCTCAGAATCATCATGTTACCTGCTCAGCAGGAAAATCAGGGAATTCGGCCAAATAAAGGTGGCCCCAGGACGGCAATGGATCAGTACCTTGAATAAAATTCTAGTTTTCACAGCAAGTCCTCTGTGAGGCTGAGTCACTCAGCTTTCTGGGCAACAACACAAACAACATTCCGATTTCCAACAGTACTCGTAAATAATTCGGACGCTGCTAAAAATGAGTTTGAAAACAGATACCTGCATAGTCTCCGTGAGACCACGAGAGAGAGAGGAGGAGCAGAAAGAGCTCATGGCTGTGGTTACATATATCCCGGCTTCGCAGGATCCGGAATTCCACAGCGGGATAACGGTGGGAAAAGAAAAACGTGGCAGATGCAATTCCTGATGTGCCTTACCTTTGGACCACAGCTTTAAAAGCATCTCAATTTTGTTGTAGTCAAGCAGAGTGTATCTGTGCAAAGAGCAAATACAGTATTTCAAGCATGCAACAGAGCTTCCCCTGCACACCGTCATTAAGCTGATTGCACGTAATTTCAGCGTGCGTGGGCTACTGTAATAGCGATCCGCTATTTTCTGGGGTTCCGTGATTGATGGTGAGGGTCAAGGAAACGGTCACGGAAGGCTTCACTTCTCTCAGGGGTCCTGATGATGCTGCATCCAGACGGTTTTCAGTAACGCCGCCAACATGCAGCATCCGCACAGCGTGGAAATGTTCCGACACCATCTCCACGGGACAGGCCTGGTGGGTTGACGTTCGTCTGCTGCAATCTTGCTTTCCGAAGATGAGGAAAGGAAATTAGTTATTTTAGAGATTTCTGAGTCGAAGCTCCAGAAGAAATGAAAGGTGATCTAAGAGCAGTTGCAGTGTGGACACTTGCACAAGAAACTGTTGCTTTTACACACTCTCCTTTCAGCCGGGAAACGGAAGCGGGTTCTGATTGGGGGCCGTTTCCATCCATGTGCGAGCATTTACCACACGTGGGGATTACGGTAGCCCTAGAACACCCCTTGTCTCGTTGAGCTTGTGGGTTTTTTAAAAGCCGAATTCAGAGTAGAGATGACAATCAAGTAGCATGGGAGGAAAAAAGTAGACACACAAAGTATGCAACATTGTTTTTTGTAAGAATAAACATAGAAGCTGTGTGAATATCTTATTTATTCTACAAAAGGTTTGGTTTGATGTTATAAGACAGAAAAAAAAAACACCTTTAGATCTCTCAAATCTAAATGTTTTCAACTCTTTTGAAGAAATACTTCCCGAACAACTCCAGCAAAGTGGCTTCTGCCGAAGTTAATTAATTGCAATCCTGTGACAGCCCGGGTAGGTACATCCTATCTACGGAACATCATAAAATATACCAATTTTGTGATAACTTAAAAAAAAATCTAAATGATCTCTTGATGGAGACAAAGACTGCAGCCACCTAGAATATTTCACATGTCAAACAGAAATTTTATGACTCTGTGTAGAATAAATTTGGTAAGACAAGCACTCAGCGAGAGAGTAGTGATCCACGGTGTACATACACCACATTTTATTAATCCGCTTGTGTATTGATGGGCACTTGGGTGGATTCCACATCTTTGCGATTGCGAATCGGCAACATATCTTTTAAATCCGTGGTTGGGTGAGGCCAGGTCTCATGCAAAAGCCCTGAGATGCCTTCCTCCCGTCTCTCAGCAACAGACAGGGACCCCGCAGGTGGCCTCCCCTCCTTTCCAAGCCACAGCTGCTGTGTGTCTCTTGCTGCCCCGGGCTCGGTGGGCTCGTGTCTGTTTCTCAAAAGGGACAGTTTCCATCTTCCCCTGGATGCTTAGACAGCCTCGTCCTCCATCCGTTTGTCCTCTTCTGCACCCCTTTGTGTTGCTTTCGATTATCCATCATTGTTTCAGTCACATTCATTTTTGATTTTTTAAAATTTTCTTCCATAGAATGTAAGGCCCATGAGTGCAAGAACTTTGTCTTGTTCACCCACTGACCCCATGACCTCAAAGAGGACCGGACACAAAGCTGCTATCAAAACATACCTTTTGGATGAATAAATAAAAAACAGAGTTAATACATTGTGTGTAGTTAGCATTGGAGACAGAGCAAAGTTTAGAGTACAGTTTTGGTGTTGTGTGCGAATTTTATTACACTCATGTTTTAATGAAAAGAGGTTTGAGGCTGCCTATTTTCTTTTCATCTTTACAACAAACTGTGCTTTATTTAGTTTCATAAATGAGTTTTAACATTCATGTAAGGGAAATAGTATTCAAATAGACTATATTGATTTACATATTCAGTAGGGAATAAAGAACGTTATTTGTATTATTTATGGTAAAAAGCACATAGATTAAAACAAAACTGGTGTTTACATTTTAGTAGTAGCAACTGCAGATAAAAGGCCGGAAGACCAAAAAAGATGCATCTATTAATTGCAACATTTGTACTGTAAATGTATCCGTGTAGCCATGCGTATCCCTTAAAAGACTTAAATTTCTTTCTCTAGAGTTGAAATTGCATTGTTTTTCCTGCTTTTGTAATCAAATGTCAGAGGAAAGGAGTATCCTTTTGGAACTATGTGCAAAAACGATGCCGACAGAAACCACTCGTTCGTTTTCTAAATTGTGAACTTAAAAATATTGGCGGTGTATTTTTTTTTTAATGGTTCACTGTTTTTACAATTTCCAGAGATTGAGAAGGGAGGGTGTGGGGACCCGGGCGTCCCCGCCTACGGGAAGCGGACGGGCACCAGCTTTCTCCACGGGGACACGCTCACCTTCGAGTGCCAGGCAGCCTTCGAGTTGGTGGGGGAGAGAGTCATCACCTGCCAGCAGAACAACCAGTGGTCCGGCAACAAGCCCAGCTGTGTTTGTGAGTGTCGTGCCTCGATCGGCCCTTCTCGTCCTGCACCTGCCTCGCGGTGGGGTTGGGGGAGAAAGACACAGAGTGTCTGCGCGGGGAGGGCAGCGCTGGGAATAGCCGGGCTGGGCTGCCTTTGCCAGGAGCACGCAGGGCACTGTGGAACACCCATGGTCCTGCTCGCTTCGCCTAACTAAAATTAATCCATACCGTGATTCCCTGAAAATAAGACCTACCCATAAAATAAGCCCTAGCAGGATTTCTAAGCA
>VBSM01001927.1:1410497-1435049 GCA_008086735.1 Cheirogaleus medius | reverse complement strand
CTGCTAGGGCTTATTTTATGGGTAGGTCTTATTTTCGGGGAAACACGGTAGGGTAAACTGAGACCTTCCTGGGAGACCTGGACATTTAGAGTCCTCTGGATTTAAACTCTCTGCTGTCTGTGTGTCAGACCCCTCGCTACGTCCAGGGAAACCACGTATTAAACCAAACAATGACTTTTAAACAATAGCCTGTGACAATAATGGCCTTATAGTGAGTAAATCAGAGGGTATTTGATTCCACTGTGCTAGTGTGTGCTTATGTAATTTTAATGAAATAATTATCCACAAAATTAAGTTTTCCCCTTTTATGAGTGCGTATGTGCATGCGTCAGTCTCCCGAGTAACACGTACGCTTTGCGTGTGGATTGGAAGAGAGGTGACAAAAGAAAAGTAAAAAGTGATCCGCACGAGGAAGAAAAGAAGAGGAGGAGACAAACACATGCTGGAAGAGGCTACCGAGGGCTCTGATTATCTTTAGAAAAAGAGAAAAACTCGATGTTCTTCAACGTAGTGAAATAGGTTTTTATTCACACTTCCAAATAAACCTTATGGGAACCAAGGTGGTTCCCTGCTAGTGAGAGAAACCGGTGAACGTTCCACCCACTAATCTATGCTACTGGGATGTGAGGGGCCACAGCCCTGAAATGCCACTGCAGCGTCCCTGCCCTGCGGTTTCTGCCCGGTGAGCGCCATGGCCTCCGCAGGAAGCGCAGGTCTGCGTGTCCCACAATGCCTGGCGACAGCGGTTTGCCATGATCCCACCAGGATGTGAGGTTGGCACCCAGCCCCCGACGGCCTCTCTCCCTGAAAGCTGGGACCTGGTCTCTGAGACTTTTCTCTGCCTACCCCTAACATCCGGTCAAAACCAAGCCCTGTGCACTTCGATTTCTGTACACTCGTTACGTCCACTCGCGAAGATCATGTCAAATACAAAGTGTTTTAGATCAAGATGATAATTCTCCCTATTATTAGTGCAGGATAGGATTTTTTTTATTATTATTATTACAACAAATTCAAGACTAAAGTCGCCCCGGGCTGACGGACTACAAAATATGACAAGATTTCAGCTCATCCTGCTGTTTTTTTTCATGCCTTCAGAGAGAGGGGGACGGAGGAGAATGGGATGTTCTCTCGCTTAGTGGGTAGTTTGGAGAACTACCCACTCAGGACTAACACAGGATCATCCTTTCTTCCTTTCTAACCGGATTGTGAGGAAGGGCATACAAAGGCAGCTAATGGAACCTGGACATGCAAAGGAATATGTGTTTAATTTTACAAGAACACGGAAAGAGCTCTTGAAATCATGAATGTAAAATGACCTGAGCAAAAATGGAATCGTTTGCCTCTAGTATTAGTGCTAAAGACAAAACATAAATAAAGGAAGATTACTTAGCACTAACGCATCCGTTTACCTTTCTCTAAACCGTATAACTTTTAGAGTAAAACACATCTTTGAAGATCTGAATTTCTTGTTAAAATTGCTAGCATAAGAATACAATTAAAGAGCAGGGGGCTCATGCTATGAATTTTTCCCTTAGGTGTACGATGGCAAAGACAGCTCCTCACGTCCCCTGGGAGCCTTCACCAAAAGTGAACTGATGGGGCTGACCCTGAACAGCACCTCCAACCACCTGTGGCTGGAGTTCAACACGAATGGGTCGGACACCAACCAGGGTTTTCAGCTTACCTACACTAGTAAGTAGCGTACGGCAACTCTGTTCTCTTAATTTTTTATCTTTCCAGGACACATCTGATGCTTAGCTTATATGATAAGTTATAAATTTTGGGTTTTTTTGTGTATTTTTTTTTTGTTTTTTTTGTCTGGCTGCCTACTGTGTTTTGGGTTGCAGTTTAATTCTGTACCTTGTTGATGGGACAGTGTAGACGCATTTCTAGAAGTGTATCTAATTAGACATATCCATATTTTAATGATGAAATAGCTGGACCTGAAAAGGAAACATCTCCTGGGCTTAAAAATATTGATTCTGGTATAGTATACACTGATAAAAATTCATGTGCTTATATATGAAGGATTTAGAATGAATGATATAACTAGAGGTTATGGACTGAATGACTGATTTTGTTTATATATATATAAAATCATATGTGTAATTTTATATGTATATAAACACAAACCTATAACAACTGTCTGTAGTAAATTGTTTTCTCATCACCACTGATTTCCCGAGATGGGAAAACTAGCAGAAGTCATTTGAGTACTTGCTCAAGATAACAGTTCCATGAATTGGCGGGGCCAGGATTTGATCTGTATTTCACAGTTTTCAGCAGTGTTCTCTGGTACTCCCCGAATATTGTAAATCAATATGAAATATTTTTATATATTTAAAAGATGTAAATGAAGAAGACAAAAGAGAGGAAAAATAAAGGAGAAGTTGTGTTTAACAAGGGCAGTTTGCAATACGGTAACTGACATTTTCAGCATTTTTAGTGCCAAACAAAGTTAAGATATTAGCTATTTGGTGTGGAAAACTACTTAAAATTAACTCATCCATTAATTAAATGCTTAGAATACATAAAACAGTCCAATCCTTCACTACTAATCTGATGATTGAAAAACTATGTAACAGTGAACATCACAACATAAGGAATTAAGAAGTTTGGCTGTTGCAGCGTGAAAGTTTGTTAGGAGCATCATGACCAATGCCTGAAATGACAGATGAGCACTGAACCCCGGAGAGATAAGAATCACCCCACAGATCCAGAGCTAATCGGGGCACCTAAGAGGAAAATTAATTGCCTCAAATCACTTTTAGTAGGAGAAATCACACTTGAAGGATTGTAAGACCCTCGGCAAAAATAGAATTAGAGTGGCGGACATCATGAGAAAACCAATTCTTCACTTTCTCCATAATACCGTGGGAAAGGCTGAGTAAATAGCAAGCGTATGGAATAATTGGGGTGCATGATAAACTGGAAACAATTGCAGCGATGAGATCAACCTACAGTTACATTTCGAATGTAGCTTTCCTGAATTTCACTCTCAGAAAAGTTTCAAAGAGCTCTTGTGAAATCATTTTGGTTGCAGGTGCAATATCTTCCAGTCCTTTGTCTCCATCTGAGGCCAATGTGTTTTGATTTCTTACTTGGATGTGTTAATTCCCACTTCCTCCTATGCTAATTTTAGAGGAATATGAACACTTGGGAAGGAAAGCTGTGTGAAAAACCTTACAGTGGCTCTCTGAGTTTAGATACTTCTGGGGAAATTCCCACCCCATGAACCATTAATTCCCTTGCCACTAAACACTTTTTGTTGCCTTGGTTCATCTTACAAATAGTGTCTCTGCTGTGATTCCCTCCGCAAAGAGCAGAAATCCTGGCCTGGGTATCTCCCTCCTTTGCACCTGCGCACACTAACCCTAACACTAACCCTAAACCCCCTAACCCTCAACCTAACCCTAACCTCATAACCCTAACCATAACCCTCTAACTCTCACCCTAACCCTAATTCCCTAACCCTCACCCTAACCCTAACCCCCTAACCCTAACCCTAACCCTCTGACTCTCACCATAACCCTAACCCTAACCCTAACTCCCTAACCCTCACCCTCACCCTAACCCCCTAACCCTAACCCTAGCCCTGCTCCCAGTGTGGAGCTGACTAAGCTCCCCGTTTCCTCTCCTGTGGCTGCATCACAGAAAACGCATCCTTGCTCAGCTTCTATTTTGTCTCTCAATACTTTTCCAGCCCTAGCCACTGCTTCCTATTCTCCCTCCAACTATACATACCTGGTCCTATTTTCTCATGGTTGTGCAGAAAGTATCCAGAAGGAAATTTGTGGATACTGGAATTTCAAGCGACTGGACTTGGAATCCAGGAGGGGATACTGAACTGTCTCCGGAATTCCAATGTCTCCTTTAAGTTTCACATAGTGGTTAGGAAGGTCCGCATGCTCCGGAGCCCTGCACATGGGTGGAGGGCAGAGGTTGTTGGCTTGTGGGTTTCCTACCGCCTCCTCCCTCATAGAGAAGGCTCCAGAGAGCCTGGACCCCGTGTGGACGTCCTAACTCCATATGCTCCTGGGCATCCCACATAGCTTGAGGTCATATTGCTGTCCCTCCAAGTTTGCTGAATCACTCTGAGAGAACTTGAGTCTGTTAATCTATTTATGGGCACTTTCCAATTATATGCATGTCTTTGACTGCATAGCAGCACAAACATTCTAAAAATAGAAGAAAGAAATATTGGAGATGATGGGTATTTAGTTCTTAGTATAATCAATTTGACAGGAGTAATTATCTTTTTCTGCCTGTTTTGCTTTTTTGTTTCTACCTACAAAAACACAGACGCTTCTTGGATACAAGTCTTGTTCACAAGATTGTCTTAAAGCTAGAATGTCCTGCCAGATCAGAGAAGATACTTGTAATACAGAGTTTGTGGTGCTGATGGCTATATAACCAAAATAGTATTAACCGCACATTAAATTCTTATATTTAAACATAAGTAATTAAGTGTAAGAATTCCCAAGCTCCCCCAATGCGATCGAATACCTGAATCAAATATCCATCCCTAAAAGATGTTTTGGAAATGAGGAATGGTTATAAAATATTTTAGCAAATTATTAAAGCTCGAGACTGTATAGAGACACTTTCAACTATTTTCAAAAGACTTTTATAATTGCCTCTTGCTCACTAATTGCATTACTTAAGGAAACATTGGTATTTAAATACTTCAGATCCATAATTAATGTACACACGAGTGGATTAGAAAATGTCAACAGAGAGTAGATATATAGCTTAATAAACACCCTAAAACTTTTAGAAATGGGTAAAAATTATGTTTGCATATTCTTTATTATTTACAAAAGCACACTCTCACGTACCTTCTAACTTCACAGTCCCGGAAATTCTGGGTCTTGATACATAGCTCCTTTTACTTTTCCTCCTAAATGAGAAACTGAGTCTCCAGGTCTTTTGGGATTTGCTGACGTTTCACCTGGGAGTGGTACCACTGGGACTCAAATTCAGGTCTTCTATTGTTGATGGACTTCCTTTCAGATGTTTAAGGCGATCACGCCTTCCTGAGCACCACCTGCGTGACTGATACTGATACACACGCAAGGTACCTGCAAGGCAGGAAGGCCAGGCCATCCGCGGGCCTCGCTGGAATCAATATGATGGTGAATACTCATTTTAATGAGAAGCTACTATTTTCTGAGTAGTAGGTTAGACCAATATAAAAGTTTAAAAGTTTACCTCTATTACGAAACACTACTTTTTGTTACAGATTTGCCTATTTTCTTTCATAACTGCTAACATATTTTTCAGATATGTAACCATCCAATGGAGCCATAGCCCATGGCTCTGGGAGATCAGGGACAATGGATGTCAATTTTCTATCCTTCTCTGCCTTTTACCCAGATGTGTGACCTGTAATGGGAGAAACTCAGATTGGATCATTGTTATTTAAATTGTATTCTGTCATACAGAGCCGCCCCAGGCAAAAAACAGCAGGCACTTCACCTTAGCTAACATAAGTGTTTTGTTTTGCTTTCTCCTAGTGATCTTAAGCCTCTTCAAAGATCAGGAAAGATTATACTGACAATGGGTTACTCTGTTATCTAAATATTTCAACAAATACTTTTACAGAAAAGGAGTTCTGGATTTTTTTTTAAGTCCTCTACTGAATTCAGAATTCTTTAAAAAATACATTGCGTTTTTAGAGTTTCACAAGAATGTTCCCAGAATGGAAGCCGTGTACTACAGGACTAAGAGAGAATTGGGAAATGAGGTGCACTTTCTGCCCTGTATTTATTTATATATGTATATTCTTGGCTATTTAAATAGAGGGAAACAAACCCTCTGCCACAATTTGACCGAAAACTCTGATAACCTGGAGACGGTTTAAGAACTGTAGTTCAGACGAGCATCTCCGGCTGTCCTGGCGGAGCATTTTTCTGACCCATCAGCGACTGTACCTGTGTTACCTGTGAACCGAACGTTTAATTCCCTTTTGAGACAGAGAAGGCAAACGTCACGGTTCCCATTCACAAACAAATGACTTGGGGTGTCACCTTTATCACTTATGAAACATTGGTCAGCAGAAATGTGACTATCATTTCTACGTAGAAATGAAATATAACCTATTCTCCACTATGGGGTGGATCTGCAGGTGCTGAAGGAATCAGTCCATGGTCCCGATCCACAGTGACAGATGTGTTTGACCCGTGATGTATTGTTAAGCTTGACACACGTCACATCTTTGAATGAGTCTGTTCTCTTCCCTCAGATAAACTGTAGCTCCTTGATGCTAATGTGAGTATCTTGTGCTCTAAGAAACATATGTACACACACACATATATACACCTATGTGTATATGTGTGCATGTATATATATTTATATTTATATATGTATATTTACAACAAGTAGAGGAATGAAAGATCATTGCAGTCTGGAATGATCATGGAAGGCTCTAGAATCTCCCCCCTTGCTGCTAGTTGCCTTTTGCCTCATTTTTCAAGGTTAAGTTTAAATGCCCTGATCTAGCCCATATAAAGGCTACCCTGCGGTCCGACTTCCAGACGCACAACTGCTTGCTCTTTCTAGACCCCAAAACCTCTTACGTGTTGTCTCTACGGCTTTTGTTTTCACCAACAGCACACAGTGAGGTTCTCAGGAGGAGGAATCTCAACTTGGTCACCTTCGTATCACCGAGGTAGCCACTTAATAAAGGATAACGCAGAGCGTTGACCCAGGATTAACAGGGAAAGATTCAGGCCGACCGAAATCAAAGGGGGGCCACTTCAGGAGAGGGGAGGCGTCAGCAAAGAGGGGGACAGTTGAACAGGACCTCTGAGTCCACGAGATGATGGGGAGAGGATGCAGGTCAGGGGAAAAACATAACAACAAAAGGAGCCACGTGGGACCCGGAGCACAGAGGCCGGCCGAGAGTGTGTGAGCGATGGAATTACGCGGGAATCTGAGTCGTGAAGAACAGCCAGCCTCCCGTGGCATGAACGCCGGTCCTCGGGAGGTGACAGGGACTGCATACGACCCTCTCTGGGCCAACAACCCCTCCAGGAGTGACTTGAGGCCCCAGGAGCTGGACGACTCCCTGCTCTGACCCTGGGAACACGGGACGGGCTCAAGCAGAAATACGTAGTTATTGTCGCTCGCAAACTGAATAGTCAGATGGAATGTGTTCTGTGTCTTAAAAAAACAGAGAGGAAGAAGGCCTTGGTTTCCAAGGCGCAGGGTGTGGCCAGCAGTCTTGGAAGACAGACAGAGGGACCTGGCGGGGAGGAGCTTTGGGGGACCACCGGGGTGCATCTGGGCAGAAAGGTCTCAGCAAGCAGACGTCGAGTCTGACGCCGCCTGGACCCTCGCGCTCCCAGGGAGGCCAAGAGGCGAGGCTGACGCCCTCCGCGTGGGGGCTCGGTGCAGTCGACTCCCTCGTGCCAAATCCGCGCTCCGCTCACCACGAGACATTCCCGTTACGATCCTCAAGTCAGTGTGGCCTCCCCAGTAGAGAGAGGGCGATTTGTTGGTGTTGACAGATGGATTCTGGAACAGGGACTGACTCCTCTGATCATTTTAAATCGTGGAACTGGTGTTCCAACGTTGCATTACAGTCGCGTGAGCCGTCGGATGAGATGAGTCTGTTGTGGTTGTCTGACCCCTAGAAAGTCTCCCAGGGCTGCCGTCCGAGTGGCAGCCCTGCTAGCTTCACCCTGCAGGTAGGAGGGAACAGAGCTTTGGAGAAACCTGCCCATCACTTCACAGCTCAGGAGGAACGGAGATTGTTTCCTCGAGTGAGTCGTTGAGAGCACTTGCATGCTGCTCCATGCACACGCCTGCGGGGGAAGCGTGTTCTGTGTGTGGGGATCCCATAGTCCCGTGCACATGAATGAGTTCACAGTAAAGTTCCAGGAGGGACTCACAGCACACTCGGATCTCTGGGAACAGAGCAGCCCCAGATCAAGTTCTGCCTTTTGCTGTGTGAGATCCGGCACATTAATTAGCCTCTCTGGGCCCCAGTCTCCACCGTGGGTAAAAGGGAAATTGCATGAGAGCACCGGGTGGGTTTGCTGTAAGGGTCAGGACACCTGCGGAACATCCAGCTCACGTCTGGTCAGTCTGCCCCGAGCGTGGCGCACAGAGGCTGCACAAACACAAGCCGTGGATACCACGAACCTTTATCCTAACACGCCAGGTGTGCAGCTCCGTGATGGGGATGCCCCCCGCTGCATGTTGTTGTGGGGTGGAGGTCAGTCCCACCGCCCCCCCCCCAGTCCTGGCACAGTCCTCAAAGGGAGTGAGAAGTTGCACCTATAACCTTCCAACACGTGGCAGAGGCTCTTGGAGAAAGAAACCTTCGGGGACTGGTTCGCGGCGTGCGCCCGACAGGTGACGATGAGAAGGAGGGAGACAGAAACTGCCCCACGTAGCAAGTCCAGCCGGCATTGACCGGGCGCAGCTCCAGGGCCCTGGGATTTTTGTGTCCTGAGTAGTAGGTATCAGCAGCGCTTCTCACTTTGCCACCGAGACGTGTACAGTGTTTCCCCGAAAATAAGACAGGCTCTTATATTTATTTTTCCTCAAGAAGAAACCCTAGGGCTTGTTTTCAGTGGATGTGTTATTCTCCCCTCAAAGCCTCAGCTCGCAGCACGCACAGGATGGCCGGGACCTGACGTGGGAGCCGACCTTGTTGGTGGGGCTGCCCGCACCTTTTCGGTCACCTCTGGGTCAGTAGCTGTCATGATGGGGCAGATGAAAAGGGCTGCTCGTCTTCTTGACCGCTCTGCAACGAAACGCATGGGTTGTGCAGATGCGCTGCGTAGCCACGCCCATCACTAGGTCTTATTTTCGGGGTAGGGCTTCTATTGCACAAATGCTTAGAAATCCCGCTAGGGCTTATTTTAGGGGTGGGTCTTATTTTCGGGGGAACATGGTACGAATAGTAAATGAGGGAGAGACAATACCGCCGTGTAGAATTGTCTGGCTGTGCTCAGGGAACATCACTGTACCAGCCGTGTTGGATGAGGAGCTGACCACCGCAGGCATGCGGGAGACGCGAGGGACCAGCTGATGGTGGACACTGGACCCACCATGGGCTGGGCCGTCACCTGGGTCTCACGTCTGCAGGTTGCCTGGCTGTCCTCAGTTTCAAGAGCACCAGAGAGAGGCCTGGGGAGCCCCACCGTGGTCCCGTGACAGCCATAACTCGGAACCAAAAGGGAGTGGAGCCCACGGCTGGTTGCCCGCGCTCCCAACGGCCCATCCGGTCACACGCAGGCAGCCGGTCACAGGGCTCCTTCCTTGTGCTGTCCTCACCAAGAGGGCGGGGGCGGAGTGATTTGACACCGAGCACATTCTGCGCACACGACCGCTCGTTCCGTGGATGAGAAGATGCGAGCCCCAAGCTGTGGGTTTGCGCAGCCATCATCCGGGTTTTGTCAACACGCGGACAGGATTAGAATGACACCGACGTTAAATACCCTGTTATAAACTAGAGAGCGGCTCCCGGACACGGGCATTTATTCGCAAGGCCGATGAAGAGACGCTGAGCGTTGTCACTTTTGTGCTTCGAAGCAAGTCAAAAATGTGAGCATGACACACACACAGACGCTGTGCACGGTCACTGGAAACACACCGGAGGGTGAGGAGCAGGCTCCGTCAGCGTCTGTCCCTGGGGGCCCTCGAGGCCACGGATGGGTGGAGGGGGCGGATGCTTTGCAGGGTTGGTGCACGTCCTGCTGGATTCTCGTAGCTCTCTTAGGGGGTCCCCTTCCCCCCAGTCCCTCCCCAGACACATCAGCAGCCACTCTGGGCGCTCCTAATGGAGACTCTTCTGACACTTTCACCTCCACGACCTCGAATAAGACAAGGGCACGATGATGTGTTCGTGTCAGCATGGGTTGCAACTAGATTTTGGAAATCTTATGCAAAGCTGCAAGCTCTACGATCTAATTTGATCAGTGACAAAGACGTTCGCCGATTTTCCAGACATCCTCGGTGGTAACGGGTGGACATTGCTGTTTCAAAGCGAAACATGTCGTATTATTGAAAGAACAGCATCCACCGCTTTTCCGTTTGTGCCGTGTATTACATTCTAGGAACTCCGGTCAGAGCAGCTTTTTGTTCAGTAAGTGGTTTTAAAAATTATCCGCGACTGAGAGCTAAGAGCCAGGGAAAAGTGTGGAATGGGGTCAAGAAGATAAGAGAACACGCAGCCTGCACACGAGTCCACACCAACGCTGATAAATAGACTTTTTTGTTATTTCTCCGGGGATTAAGATCATGGCAAACGTTCTGCTGATGTAGCGTTTTTCTCATGCGATAGTGCAGTATCTATGTGGAGTTTATAAATAAAGGCTTGTGGTCAAAGATTTTGCTCTTAAATAGCTATTAATTTAGCTGAGAAAACTATTGCAGAAAACGTTATAAGTGTTATTTGTTTTCCCCAGTTAACTAGGAAGTAATTTTATAAAGGCGTTTCCAAATAGTAGGCAGTTATTTCGTGTATTAGTTTTTCTATTACCGTGTGACAGATTGCCGCAAACTTAGGGGCCGAATACGGTACCCGTTTATTATCTCACAGTGTCTTTGAGGCAGGAGGATGAGCACAGCGTGGCTGAGTCCTCCCTCAGCATCTCAGTAGGCTGTGAAGAGGTCTTGCCGTGCTGGGGTCTCCTCTGAACCTCAGGGTCCTCTTCAGGCTGTTGGCAGAACTCAGTTCCTCCCGGTACTTGGACTGGGACCCTCTCCCCAGGCAGTGCACGGCCTCTCTGCTGCTTCTGCAGGCCCAGCGGCAGAGCCCCCACCTCAGGAAGGGCCGGAGCCTCTGTCAGGGACTTTCTCCAGATTGAGTCAGGCTCCTGTAGGACAATCTCCGGTTGCACTAACTCGAAATCCAGGGACTGAGGACCTTCCAGACACCTGGCGTTCTCTGGCGTTCGTGCCAGGTTCGGTCGACGGGAAGCAGGCACAGATTCTGCCCACACTCACGGAGGGAGAAGGGGTCACCTCGGGGCCCCTGTAGAGTCCCCCCCGATGTTTCCTATAGAAAAATGTCGATGCTTTAATTCCCTCTCCGATAAGTCCATTCACAAACAACGGCAGCGTGTGCACGGCCACACCCGCGCTCTTGCTGATATACGGCACACATCAGATAAAAAAGGAAAGGTGCGGTTTTGTTGCCTACGCGTACCTTTAAATTTTCTTTTGAAGTTTCAGGAAATGTTTCCCTTTGCAGTTAAGAATCTGCTGCCTGCAAATAAGTCCCAGTGACGTTCACGATGGCCAAAGACGTGGTGTTTTACACACCCGGATCCTCCCAGCGCGGGGCCTTCCTGCGTCTCTGCTGTGCCTTCCACATCCGTCCCCTCACCTCTTCCCACCCACGCGGCCCCACTTGGAGGGGCTCTCAGTGCCTGCGGGAGGGAGGGAGGTGGGCCGACCCTCCCTTCTCTCTGCCTGCTCCAAATCTTACCAGGAGATCTCGTTCTAATGCAAAGCGAATGACCAAATACCTTTGTCATCGGTGTTTCATCTTAGAAGCAACCTTTTAAGGAAAAGTCATTGTTTTTATGCCATTCCGTCAAACAGCAGTTTTGGGTGATGTCTGTGCTAAGAGCATGTGGAACACATCTTAACAGGCGCTCAGGTTCATCTGTCATCCACCTACCTGCCTACCTGCTGCCTGCCTCTACCTACCTATCTCTGAGTCTGCCTGTGGTGTGTGTGTCCTGCATGTTCCTGTTGATTCATCATCAATTGATCATCTGTCTACAGATCCATGACATCTATCTGTGATCTATCCATCTTTTGTCATTCTGTCTATGTCTATACATAATAGATATACATAATCTATTAATTGATAAAGCAAACATCTATGAACCTATCTATGAACCTGTCATTGGTCTGTGATCTATTTCTATCTATCAATCATTCATTATCTACCAGTATTAACCATCTGAATTTCTCTCTGGAGGACAGAACAGTCTACTTTTCCTCAGGCCACAATAGTCACCCATCGAAACAAAATCGAATTTACACGTAAAAATAGGCGTACCGGACACTAAACATGTTACCGGCACAGTGACTTTAAAGATCCGCTGCAGAGCCCTGGCGGTCAGGACCAATTCCTTAGGAAGCGAAGGGCCGTGTTCTGTTCCTGTTGGAATCTACTCTGTTACGCGTGTTCCTGGCTATCAAAACTCATTTGAAATATTTGCTGTCAGTTCACTTGCCATCCTCTAACTAAATTCATCGTGACCCAAATAACACTATTTGATATTCCCAATGCTGGAGATTTCTATATTGGATTTCATAGCATGCAAAATAATTCATGGAAATATTTATTTTATTATGTAAATACATCACCAAACATTTCCATATCCCCATGTAATAAGAGCTGATAAGATCTTCTTCCTTCAGAAAAATCACTTTGCGGAGAAATATGGAACTGTGTAACTTCCATTCAAGGCTTGTTAAATAATATTAATGAATCCATTCTGAGAATTTCACTAACTGCATATTTCTGATTGAATGCTATTTTAAAATCCTCCTGAATTTTGAGAAAATCAGTAAGTGTTAAGATTTGAGAGGCATATATTTATTTTCATGATTGGGAAAGCCAGCTCACTGATTTCTTTCCATGTAGACAAACAGTTTTAATAACACTTTGAAATCATTAGAAGCTCCACATTTTGTTTGAATCAAAGGCACTTATAAACAAATTGTCTGGAATTAAAATAAGCACCAGTTAAACACAGCCCTGTGCATGTATTTCCCGGTTTCTATTTTAACTGCCAGACTCAGATGATGCCATAGACAGAGAGCCTTCACGAGTATGTCACAGCCTTTGTTGGAGGTCAGTTTCCAGGTGGAGTCTTGAACCATGTGCACGGGAGAACTCGTAAGAATAAAAGACATGCAGAACACCACGGGTCACCACTTACTCGTCGTAGGATTCCTAAGAAATTCAAGGAGCAGGATCGCGCTCTGGAGGGATGGCTGGGGTGGTGTGGGAAGGCTCCCTGCGGAATGGAACTTGATCTGAATAAACAGGCACGATTTGGACAGCCACGTGCAATACAAAAGCACAAAAGACAATGAGCCTGGACACGGGTGACATCAGCGGGTGACAGGATTGTTAGAAGACAGGGTGACCAGCGTGAGCTTCCACGCGGTCTCCTTGCCCACCTGGCCAGCACATCCCTCAGGAGGCAGCGGCCACCGCGATCTCGGTGGCAGGTGAGGGAGCCCGGAACACTCAGGTGGAGGTCAGAAGGCTGAGGGGCGCACACACACCCGAGGGCTAGCACGAGGGGACTTTGGGGGACTTTGGTGGCTGGTTTCACCGGAGCAAGGGAGAAAGGGGAGGCAGAGATGGAAGATGCTGAGAGTCTAGGTGTCTCGGAGGTGAACTGGGAGATATAAAAGTGGTGCCATCTTGGGGAAGAGATTCAACTCACGGCTTTGTTTTGTTTACGAAAAGTTTTTGGTTCTGCATGTCGTTTTGCTCTGAATGTGGTTCTGCTGCTGAGTGCTCCATGACGTTTAGCCTCTAGGGAGCCTCACGTCACGTGTGCCAAAGCGCGCACGGCGCGAGCATCACATCTGGCATCCTGGCGTGGCAGCGCCAGGTTGCGCACGGTTCTCAGGTTGGAGGCTCATGTCGTTGATGTCTCCGGAGCCCGCCGCGTGCCGACGGGCTGGCACTTCCAAGCCACAGTCGAGCTGAGGGATGGCGGTCACCCGGCAGAAATCCTCTCGGAGGATGAGATACAGAGAAGGAGGAACGGTATTCCCGCCTCCTGACCCGGTGTGACGCCGGCCGAGCTCCCGCTGATGCCGTCGCTTCTCAGGGATTGATGGCCTCCGCGTGGCTCGAGGCGGTGTGTTCTCGCACACAGCACGACGGCCCCTTCGTATTGATTAGTCGCAGAATAATAACAGTGACCGCGTAGGAATCATACCTGCAGCAATAAGTCCAAGTACTGTCGATAATCCCTGTAGGCACGCAGTGTTTACTTGGGAAGAGCAGAGTGGGAAGTGTTTTTACGCAAAGTCTTTACTTTTTCTTATGAAAGTCTCTACAGCGTGGGGGAAGGAAGACGTGAGCATCACCATTCACGCTGAACACTGGGGAAACTGAGGCAGCACAAGGCCAGGAAAGGTGTGCGGAGAGGGACTGGGTCCAGCACGTTATTTGGGAAGAGCTCAACTGTCCCGTCCCCATCTCCTCTCACCCCCCATCCTCTCCCCCAGCCCCAACGCCCCTGCGAGGACGGTCTCTCCGACCCAGCTCCGCTCTTGGCAGCGTGGTGGGGCACGACGGGCGGGAGAGGCTCTTCTAAGGGAACTCGCTCTGTGTCGGGAGCCAACTCTTTAAAGGTTCTTTTTGTCCATTCCGCTCACTTCTGCCTCCTCTAGCCTAACTGTCCCGTGTTTATTAAACGGCTTGGCCTGCGTGCTCCTCAAAGGAGCCTGGACCTCCTCTCTGGGCTGCCACCGTGCCTTCGGGCTGTGACAAGGCTCTCCAGTCGGTCTCGATGAGGATCCTGAGGTCTCAACCCCTGTGCACGATTATTTTCGTGGTTAAAAGGGAGAACACAGACACCGTGTGGCGCAGAGCACGTGTTCCGTCCGCGCTCGGGACCCAGCCTTTACTTCAGGCCGATGCCCACGTTCACACACGTGGAAATTCGCCTCTGAAGCCAGGGCAGGTCTGCGTCTTTGGCTCCTGAGCCAGTAGCAGAAACTTACATCTGTGGGCGAAAATGATAAATTAACCATAGCTTGTATTCCTCTATTATACAGGAAAATATTTTAAAAAATGAGCTGTCGATGTGAGCATCCCCATCTAAAAGAGAATAAATATGAATATAAGCATTGAGTTTTAGACAATGAAAATTAAGATTATATGCTGAGAAGCCCATGCTACTAATAAATGCTTTAAAAATAACTCCTGTGATGTGCTCCTGACCTCCCCCCTCCCATTTCCCCACCATGTACATTGAATGCATATTAAATATTTTGTTTTTTCCTTAAGTAATATAACAACAACAAAAAAAATTCTGAGAATTTTCTTACCTTTAAAAATAGTTATATAATTCAATACCACAGAAAAAGTCGTGTTCTTTTAAAAATCATTGTTGAAAGTGTGTGTCAGTGTTTAAAAAACAGGAAATAATATTTCAATATAATTTAAACATATGCCCATTATGGTATCTGGGACATATTGATATTACTGTCTTTCACCTGCCACGTAGTTCTGTTTATCTTGATAGTTAATTTCACAAGCTAGTGAATGGTGTATTCAATCCGGTTTTTATTTCTCTCCTATACTGATATCAAATTATTTAAGTGTGTAAATATTCTCATTTGTATTCGGCCAAGATGATTCTACAGTAATGCAAATTCTTATGGCTAAATTCTGAAGAATCGACACTAATTAAGCGGATGCGTGGAACAGATAAAATGTTTCGAGCAATTAGTTCAAGAATATAAAATAAAAACACGTTGAGCTCACTTTCTCAGATATATTATTTCTAGATTTAAAAAAAACAAACACAAATAAATTTTAATAAAAAAGCCTCTTCAGAGAGGAAGACACTTTTTAAAATTATTACCTGCATGTAAGACAGATAAACTCGCTAGTTCGCTTTGCAGTATGTTCTGAAGACAGTCGAATTGCATTCCGTGGATTGAAATGGGATGATGTGGTCGGCTGAATTCACTTTGTTGTGCGTCTGGGTGTCCCTTGTGTAAATGCGTATATGTGCGTGTGCCTGGATGTTTTTATTTCTAAAGCTGAGAGAAGCCTCCACCGCCGAGCACGGCCGGAGCTAGCCTACCATCCCCTGCGTGCCCCGTGGAAGGTACAGGTGGCTCATTTAGAAGCAGCCACATCTCATGGCGTGTGGCTGCCTGTACATGGGCTGCCCTGTGCTCGTGTCCGGCTGCCACGGACAGACGCCTCTTGGAAGGAACGGGAAGACTCCAGCTGGTGAACTGCCCTTCTGGCCATCACCTAAGAAAAAGGTAATGCCTGCTCCTCCTGTTCTCCGTGAGCACTTGCTGATATGCTGGCAACACTTGCAAGTAAACTCTGAGCCCCGAAAGGCAAGACGATGATACCTGCACACTGAAATGCAATACGGTATCGATCGAAAGACACCACCTATGACGTGCTTAATAAGTGTGTGCTGTATTAATGAATGCCCCTCCAATACGTAGGATGTTACTTTTTATCCAATGCAGATTGTGAGCTGCTGGAGATCCACGACTGAGGTTAATTAACTTTGTATCTTCAACATCTAACAAAGTATCTCAAGGAGAGCGGGCAATTTATGAGCACTTGCTAACAAAGTGATTTCATTAATGAATGAATGCCGTAGGTCCGAGGAGAAGATAGTCCAGATGTGAGTTCTCAGCTAGAGAACTGGATTCTTTCCCTCTCTCTTTGAATTTTTTTCTTGTCATAATTGAAAGTATATTTAAGGAGAATAATAAATAAGAGTTCACCTTGATAGAGTAGTAGTTTTCCATTGTCAGCATTTAACTTAACCGTGTATAAGACAGGACGATGTAGTGACGCTTGGCGAACACTGACATTAGCCAGGTAACTGTGGGCTGATTCTGTATGAACAGGGAGCTGTGCTTATAAAACCCACAGAAGCTCCTACTAGAGGGACACACACACACACACACACACACGCACACACACACCAAAATGATTCTTCTTTTCACTACTTCCAATACACAAAGAAGTGAGCACAACAACACACACATATAGTTGGGGGGAAAAACTAGCAAAGCTAATGGAAAGCAGGGACCAAGAGCGGCAGCGAGTCCCAGTGTGCACTGATAGGATGAAGTGTCCATGCTGACTCAGAGATGACACAGTCCTATCGTCTGGGCCGTCGTTGCAATTGATTCCTATTTTTCGTTACGTCTGATTGCCCTGTTAAACTCCCTGAGGACCGGGCTTGCCTCGTTCTGTGCCCCCGGAATGTTCGAAGCATGTTTATTTGTAATTACTTTATAGAAGAAGTTATCAGTGAAAGATCGTATTGATTTTCTGAGTTGATACAGAAGACCTGCGACGAGATGCCAGGAATAATTGTGAGTGGACGGCACAGATGTCTCTCCTCTTTCTCCGCACCCGTCTCCTTCTCTCATCTGCCCTCGGTCACAGACCACCCTCCCCTGCCCACCCTCCTTCTGCCCCCACTGAGTGCTGCACACACGCATGACAAAAATACCTCTGTCCCCAAGCCCACTGTGGTAGCTAGAACAATATTCGCCAGTTGGGTGCATTTAAAGGCTAATCTGGAGCGAAATTACCTTCAGTGCATCCTTGCAGATACCTGATTCTGGTCTTGCATGAGTTTTCACTCTCAGGTTTGAACATCCCCAATGTGGAAAATAGGCACAGAGTGGTAGAAATCAGTGAGAAGGTGCATAATTTGAATTCTTTTATGAAGAATTCTCAGAATGGATATTAACTACTACTTGAATTACCAGTAACTCTGCATGAGATCAGAGTACAACCAATCGAGTTTTGATTTGAATTTTTGTAATATATTTAGGAATAAAAAGTGTTTCAGGATGGACTTGTAGAATTCTCAGCTATAATTGTTACCTTGCTTTATGATTCCTTAATGATTCGTTTGATAAAAGATAAGATGGTTCCCGAACAATAGGTAATTACTTTGGTTTTGTGATTTTTATGCTGGACTTTTGCCAGCTTTTGGATGTTTCACTGTGGAGCCCAGAAGGTCACATTTCTGTGTCAACATTGTCAACACCTTGTTTGCTGTTGCTACTTTTATAAAATTCAGAGTATCTTTCCATGACGGCTGCTTACATAATTACAAAATACTAGCGGCGATAATAAAAAAATATCTGGAGCAAATTGAATGAATTAAATGGAAAAAAAAATTGCTGACAAAAGAAATCAGTTTGAAGCCAATAGCAGCTATAGCTAAAAAACGACACAGACATATACTTGAATTATATATAAATTAAATTAGATTAGGTTAGATATTTATGTTTGAAAATATCTACTGTAAATGTCAAACACACACACACACCCTTTTCACTCAGAATTTCATTCTTGAATCGAGTTGTGTTGCAAAATATGGATTGATCAGACATTTCAGGAAATTCACTATCAGTGAACGTTTCTTCTCAAGCGAACCACAAAAATACCATTAAGCAATGAGCACCTCTTAGACTCCCTTTCTTTCCAGGTGACTGCAGGTACACCGAAGAGGAAAAGATTATTTAGGTTTTCAATGTAGTTCTCCTTCATCCTGAGTACAAATGTGAAAACACTCTCCATTTATTTTTGCACATGACAATCTAATTTCACTAAAGAGATTTTTTTTTTCTACCAAGAAGTTACGTTATCCAAATTGAAATGCTGTAGGTATAGCTAAGAGAGAGTAGGTTTCTATAAATGCCAGAAGTTTTTTTTTTTCAGTTGCTCCTGAGAGAAGATATCCAGGATGTATAAATGACAAGTATTCTTCTTCGATTATATTCTCAAAGCTCATATGAAAGTGCTTTCTCAAGAGTAGCTCAGACCGAAGCTGAAGAAACTCACGGGCCGCGGGCCCCATTGTTCAGCTGGGCATGGGGAGTGGATTAAGTCTGGAGAAGGTTCCTTCTACACCGGTGCTTTCTTTGGAAGAGAAGAACTAGGCTAAATACTTGAAAGTTAAAAGGAAGTCTCTTAAAACTCTAATATTTTGTGAGACTTACAAGAGGCAGAGGATTTAATTCTTAAAAAAAAAAAATATTAAGACTGGGTAATTACTGCAAAAAATGAGGAGTAGTAATTTTCATCAGCCTGCCATTTGGAGCTTGTTTTGACTGGAACATTTTGTTCATAGAATCTCTGCGATGTATATGACTTAAGAAGAAGTCACTGGGAAACAGAAAGAAATAGAATTACTAAATAGATTCACGCTGCGATTGTAACTCCTGGTAATGTTTTGACACAGATAACTTGATTTAATCTTTTTTAAAGTGTCTACAGCATAAAGAAAATGCAGAACCCATATCTGTATGCTGATTTCTTGCAGGCTAGTAGTTTCAAGACAGATAAGGATCCTTTTTAAAAAAAAAAAACAAAACAATATTTTCAGTTATTACTCTCCAGCAATCTTACGACTGGTCATTCAGAAGCCTTTTAAATTTACATTAAAACTGAAATATTTCTTCTTTGGAGAAATAGCTTCATAGATTTGAATATAATGCCTTAAAAATTTGAGTTACCTTTTCATAAACCATAGAAAATCCTCTTCGGAAACTCTACAGAGTCGACACCGTAGAATTTCATACTACATTGTCATTTCAGAACTCCACTGTTGCATATCAACCTATTTCACTGATATTTCGAAGTCAGTGTTGACGTTTTTAGGAGACAATGATTATATATGACCCTTTACCCACATAGCAAGCGGAGCTCGGTTGACGTGAATCTCTCGCAATTTGTGGAGAGAGGAGCGGCGGGCAGGCCAGGCTGCGTCCTAAGGAGTCTGGACAGAGTCAGGTCCGAGACTCAGATTGTCTGAAGTGCCAGGTCAGAGGTCTGGGTTTCCAGGGTGCACTCTCTAGTCCGATCAAGACATCCATCAAGGTGAGCTCCGATGCCACATCTCGCTGTAGACATCTGCGATTCTGCCCGTATCTGCGCATGGGCAGCGAAAGCATGCGAGAAACTTTGTAAGTGCAAAGCTCCTCCGGTCTGTTGAAAACTGGAAAACTGAATTCTAGAATGCCCCATATGTTTTTCAACTTTCTGGCAGGGAAAAGGCGTACATATTTCACATGAAGGCATCGGGCAGGCCTAGGCTTCAGGCATTCGGGAACCAAATGTAGGGCTTTTTACAAAATGATGCATTTCAGGATGTCCTCAAGTACTTAAGTGATCTTTTTGAAAGAATAATAGAAGAAAAAAGAGGTAGCTGGTTCGTAAAGAGCAAATAGATCCCTGCCATGAAGATTGGGCTGGATTTGTCTGCAAGACAAGATGTGGTTAAAAGAAAAATAAAAAAATAAAAAACTTTTCAGATTGAGTAATAGAAAAAGCATCAAAACAAATATTTCTCTGCCAAAACCCAGATAAAATTTAGTGGACATTTTTATCCATAAATCTTTGTTTTTTAATGTTTCTTCTTCCCTGGCTCAAAAAAAGGCTTTAATATAAGTTTCAGGGCAGAGAAAAGTGTTTCTTCAAGTTAATTTAAAAATAAGCATTTTTTTTTTTTTTGGATTTTAGAACTTTGATTGAAGTCTTAAAGGCCCCGTTCCCTGAATGTAGGGGCGTGTTCTGAATGATGTTTTCAGCACTAATATTTATACACCATCTATAGAGCTTATGGCTATAAACTACTGAGACAGTTCTTGTAGAAAAAACAAGGTCATTATTTTAGCAACATAAGCATATATATCTCCAAAGAAAATATAATCTTTTATAGTAAACTTTTCTGTACAACCAGAAAATAATTTGTCCTCAAGATGAATACAGCCAGGGGCCAACGGAAGATGGCTGAACTTACAGTTTTCCAGTTTTAGGGTGAGGTGGAAGTGATGAGCGTTCAGTGGAAACCATACTTTGATTACCCGTGCGACCATTTTTCTCTTTCAACACAGTGCTCAATAAATTACACGAGATATTCAAGGCTTTAGTTTGAAACAGGCTTCGTGTTAGATGATTCTGCCCACTGTAGGCTAACGTAAGTGTTCTCAGCACATTCAAGGTAGGCTGGGCTAAGCTGTAATGTTGGGTAGCTCAGGTGTATCAAGTGCATTTCAACCTAAGGTATTTTAAACGTGCGACAGGTTTATTGGGACGTCACCCCACGTGCTAAGTCGAGGAGCAGCCGTGGTTCCCTGGGCCATCTCTTTGCCTGTGCTTCCATCATCCCCAGCAAATGTGTGTGTTTCAAAGCCGACTCTCAGAGCCTCACGAAGAAAACACCGACTCTCCCAATTCTGAGTCTGGTGAAAGCCGTTACCACCGGCTGGCAAGTGTAAATGATGCCAGGCACGTAGTATGCAAGTTCAAACATTTAATAAATCATCTAGTTCTTCTAATGTCGTTTTTTTCCCCAGCATATTATGGGGGTACAAATATTAAGGTTATGCATATTTCCCTTGCCCCCCCTCCCCCCTCGAGTCAGAGCTTCGAGCATGTCTATACCCCAGTTGGTGCACATCGCACTCATTATGTATGCATATGCCTCTCCCCTCCCCCCGCCTGCCCGAACCCAGGAAATGTTATTCCTATAGGTGTTAATCAGTTAATACCAATTTGCTGGTGAGTACATGTGGTGCTTGTTTCTCCATTCTTGAGATACTTCACTTAGTAGAATGGGTTCCAGCTCCATCCAGGAAAATACAATAGGTGCTATATCACCATTGTTTCTTAGAGCTGAATAGTACTCCATGGTATACATATACCACATTTTATTAATCCACTCATGTATTGATGGGCACTTCGGTGGTTTCCACATTATTGCAATTGTGAACTCATCAGGGAAATGCAAATCAAAACTGCAGTGAGATATCACTTATCTCCAGTAAGAATGGCCTTTATCAAAAAGTCCCCAAACAATAAATGTTGGCGTGGATGCGGAGAGATAGGAACACTCCTACACTGCTGGTGGGACTGCAAACTAGTTCAGCCTCTGTGGAAAGCAATATGGAGATACCTTAAAGCGATACAAGTAGATCTACCATTTGATCCAGCAATCCCATTACTGGGCATCTACCCCAAAAAACAAAAGTCACTCTATGAAAAAGACACCTGCGCTCGATTGTTTATAGTTCTTTTAATGTCGTTTACACCGAGATTTAACAATCAAATGCAGGATTCCAGACATCTCCACTTTCAGAATACATATTCACGCAACAGACATTTTTATAAACTTGGAAACATCCAGACTTATGGCGCTCCTTGAAAAATTAGCAGCACAGGTCACAGCGGGTGTGAATCTCTCAGGGGACGGCAGGTCGGGGTGGTCTCTCGGGTGCTGCTCAGGGAGTCCCGCCGTCCCCTGGGCCTGGGTCAGTCTCAGCCTCGCTCTGGGTGGACGGGACCTGGAGAGCCCCGTGAGCACGTGAGCCCTCAAAGAGGGTTTTGTACGTACCCAGGATCCTGTTACAGTGGTTCTGATAATAGGGACAGACATTGGGCTCTTTGGGTCTGTGTTGTTTACGCCTGGATTTCGTCTGGCTAATGGGTGTTTCCAATTGTACGTTCCACTGGCATTTGATACTCACCACACCCAATTTGAATTCAAGACGATGAAACATTTTGAAACATTGTTATTAGCGGGAGAGTCCTGCTCCTGTCTGGCCAGTGTCTTGTTATTCTGCTCTGGTTCGGGCGTGGTTGTGCTCACTTCCAGGCAGGACTGCCTTCCGAAGCATCGCTCAGATCCTGGCACTTCCAAACCCCTGAATCCAGTAAAACTACAGTGATGATAACAACAACAGAGACTCCTGTTTCTTTCTCCCCTCTGGACAAGGAGAAGCAAAGGCTGACCAGTCTGTAAGGCCTTTGGTGGCAATGATGTGCAGTGGATTTCGTCATAGAGGACATGACAGTTGAATGTTCCCCCTTCTCCCTGGTTGTCTGTGCACGAGCAGTCAGATAGGACAGTCACGGATGTGGGTGGTCCCCGAAACCGCAGGTGACTAAGACCCTTCCCTCCATTCCTGCCTCCCGTTTATGGCAATTTAGAATAGCCCTTTGTTTTGCACCAAAATCGATGCCCTCTTCTGCTCTTGCGTTCTGGGCGTCTTAAATTAAAACCATTTGTATTTCCTAAACAGATCAGGGTCATTGTAAAGGTTTGATAGCCAGTAAAGACTTATGCTGTATAGAAGGAAACTTTATAGAAGGAAATTTTCTTGGCAACTGGGTCCAAATGATCAGGCATGTGCTCTTTTCTCTGCTCTCTACAAAGTTGCAAAACTCAAGCTTGATTATTTAGAGACCAGCGGGGTAAAACTGTATTGTGAATTTGGGGATATATTTTCCTCAACAGGCGGCATCTTGAAATGCAAGTTGACAGGCAGACTTGGCAAGAGTCACATATGTGTTTCAAATTTTATTTTATTTTATTTTTTTGAGAAAAGGAGCAATTTAAAGTTAGGTGGAAATAGACGTAAACAGCCCTTATGACCCCTCCGGGTTCCAGCCCTCATTTTAAAAAATCATCAAAATCTGCATCATGATATGAAGAGAAAAATACATTACCGTAAGACTGTCTCCACAGATGGCCCTAAAATATCGCCTCCCATAAATGCAATATACAGCCCTCGGTGCTGCCGAAGCTGAATCTTCATTTCCGTCATCCAATTCTGTGCGTTTAAGAGCTTATATATTGATGAGGTCATTATGATGATTCATCTCTGGCGTTCCTGATGTGCGTGGAGTCGCCCGAGAGCCCCGTATCCCTGTATATACCGGCAGGAGTGTGGCCGGCCGTAATTCACGAGCCCCAAGTCTTTTGAGGGCGGGAACCACTTTTCAGACTTCCCATGAAGTTGAGATCTTGCAGGTTGGGGGGCATCTTCTGGAAGGTGGGTGGTCTTGCCCAGGAAAGAGTGCCGGCCACACGGACCCCGTAAGGCACCCGGGTGGCGTTTCTCTCTCAGAGGTCTGGATTTGCGACGGGGAGGGCACAGAGCTTCAGTGCAGGACAGCAGACATAGCATGCTGACCCCACCCATGCACAACGTGGACTCTTTGGAAAAGAAGACTATATAAATAGAGAGGAACAGATGAGGTTATCGAAGCTCAAGACATGGCAAATGGCCAACACCTTGAGGACCGCTCACGAGTTTTCTCGTTTTTCACTGTAGTTAAGATGATTTAAATAACGTGCAGTTTGCCCAAAAACGTGCGTATATCTTAGAGATTCCTATGCGGTACGAAAGGTGTTAGCAAAGAAACCCGATGGAGACCCCTATTTCTTCTCCCTTTTGTAACTTCCCAATCTTTTCTTTTCTTCCCATCCTTCAAGGAACACGGAGCAACCGAGTCTATCCCGTCGCCGTCGGAAGGCCGACGCACGTTCCGCCTTGAGCTCCGCTCATTCTTTCCCTCTCTCTCTCCCGCAGGTTTTGATCTGGTCAAGTGCGAGGACCCGGGCACCCCCAGCTATGGCTACAGGACCCGTGACGAAGGCCACTTCAGGGACACGGCCGTCCAGTACAGCTGCAGCCCGGGCTACGCCATGCATGGCAGCAGCATCCTGACCTGCCTGAGCGGGGACAGGAGGGTGTGGGACAGGCCGCTGCCTTCCTGCGTAGGTGAGTGGCCACGCTGGCCCCGGCCAGCGCGCAACAGCAAGGCTTGACTCTCTCTTCATCCCCGTGGGATGTCACCTCTTCCCAGCCTGGGTTCTGTGCGTTCCTAGGCTAGGTGTGTGGGGGAGGGTGTGGGCTTTCAGCTGTGACAGGCAGACTTGCCAGGGATGTTCTATGGAGACAGTGTGCACACAGCTCTCACCGTGTTTCCCCGAAAATAAGACAGGGTCTTATATTTATTTTTCCTCAAGA
>VBSM01001927.1:1376938-1394027 GCA_008086735.1 Cheirogaleus medius | reverse complement strand
ATTTGTACCCCCATTACAAGATGGAATAAAAAAAAAATTAAAAAAAAAAATAGAATGGCAAAAAAAATAAAAAAATAAAAAAAAATAAACATTGTTTTAATAGTAACTACTTCATAGTAACTATTTAAATGTTGTTTCTTTTAATAATAAAGCTTGTGTCACCTCTGGATTAATTTCTATCCAGTGTTGACAGATACTTACATGTAAATGATCTTTACATAATATCTATTATCAGAAGTACTTGCCTCTGTAGACTTTGCTTCGACTAGGAAAGAACACATTGTATCTGCTTAATAAAAGGCATGTACATTTGTTGACCTTTTCAGTGTTATTAAATTCCTTATAAATTTATTTTACTCTTGATTACTTAGTATCGTGATACCTGTTGTAAACAAGGCAGGATATTTTCATTTTATAAACTTTACTAGCCGTTTTTTCAACGAGCATAGTTTAACCTATCATCCAATAAATTTCCTCATTTCATTAAAAAGTGATTATTTCTCCCCGTGTTTTACAATGATCTCGGGACGGGAACAACCACTTACTAGGAGTGTGGAAGCTGCTCACATGGCCTCCCTGCCGTGCGTCTAGGAGCGTGTTTCATGCCGTGGGTGGAGGCAGTATGTGCGTTACCTTCACGTCACCGTGGACGCGGCTTTCTGCGCTAGAAGGACATGCCCTGGGTGCTCCCGAGGTATCCTAACCCCAGGAAGGGTCCACTGTCCTTCCAGCTCCGTGCGGCGTGTAGAACAGGAGGACGTGAACTGACTACTGCAATTATGTTAATTGTAATCAGCCTAACACTTTTCATTAGCGCTTAATTGCCACTTAATCATGCATGAAATGCAAGAAAATGGAGTTCAGCACACAAAACCGACCTTTACTCCAGGGGTTAAGCAAACGTCAGCTGAGCCGTCAGTGGTCTGAGCTCAGGGAAGATGGCTTTGCAACAATTTGTCATTCTCAGACTCTGTGAGATTGGTGTCTCCATAAATAATGGTAGTGACTTGGCAGCTACATGACATCGCTCCCCAATAAGTTAATAGGCGCATCTTCATTTTTAAAAATGTATTTTCTTGTTTATGACGGGAGAGGCCTTTGGTGCTGTCAATTCCTGCACAGGTTGGGACTGTTTTACGGGACATAACCATCCCTAAACCCGGGATTGGTGGTCCGAGTTCCCGGGCAGAGGCAGCCCCTGGCAAGTGCATCCAGAACCTTTGCCCCTCGACCTTCTCAGAACCCTCCTTGTGGGCCCGGAAGAGAATGGGCCATACGTTGTCATGGTGACCTCTCAGGCTCCCCGGCGGCGAACAGCTCGAGGCCACGGGGAGCCGTAAGCAGCTTTGGTCCCTGTGGTCACCTGGACCACGACAGAGATACGAAGAATGTACGTCAAACTGATGGAAAAAAAGATGCTGGTCCAGTTGAAGTTCTGTGTCTCGGATTCTATGGGACGTTAGGATTTTAGCTAGGATTCATTTTCTCTGATGTTAGCCAGATTAATCACAAATGAAAGCAAAGAAGTGAGACATGTAAAATGGCACCTTTTCCTATTCTTGCGGATGTTGTCTTTAAGTCTTGCCTTCCTCTCCCTGCCCCGGAGATGCAGGTTTCCTGGGAATCGGTCTTAGGACGGACGTCTGGTCGACTCTCTGCAATACCCTCCCTGAGCAAATTCATTTTCAAATCTCCAGGCTTGGACAAAGATCTGTAAGGTTAAAAACCCCAAGCATCTCGATTTCCATCTCAGTCCTGTGACTTTCTGCGATGCCAACTAGATAAGCTCATCTGAACGTCTTGCAGACATCTCAAAAAAAAAGAAAAAAAGCATGTCCGAAACTGAACCCATCTCCACGTCCAGTTGCCAAAGTCGTGACCTCCGGTGAGACGGTGAGACTGATGTCACCCGCATGTCTCTGCGTCACAGGGGCTGCCGCGTCGTCACCCGGGTCTGCACCCAAACCGGACCCGACCTCCAGGGCCGTTCAGAGGGTGCAGTTGCATCGACCGATGACGAAAAGCCTCGTCGGCAGGGAGAAGACACAATCAAGCCAGATGCCTGCTTTGAAAAAGAGAAAAAACGAAACTTCTCTAGTTTCTCACTTACATTAGAGTAAAATCCTGACTCTGCAACCTGACCTCAGATTGGTCCACGTGGGGCTTCTGGCTACTTCTCTGTCCCCACACTCCTTCCACTCCCCGCTCCTAACGCTCTTTTCCCTCATTGTTTTTGAGCTTTCACCTGTGCCGGCTCCCTCTGCCCGGAGCTCCCGGCTGCTTCGGTCCAGGCCGGGGGCAGGTGAAGACCCGTCCTGTGAGCAGACTTCCCCTGGCCGGGGAGTAGATCAGAAACCCTTTTATAGGATTCTTACGCTTCTCTGCTTCGTAACATTCGCCACAAATTATTTTTATAATGATTTGGTTGTTTCTGAATGTCCTGCTTTGCAGAAGCCATGGATATTTTGCGCTGATTACTGCATTTAGCGTCTCTGTCTCACATCCGATGCTGGATAGGACTGTGCCCTTCCTTGTGCTTTCATTAGTTCTTGTGCATGTGCCTGCGTTTATTTCCTGATTATTTCTTAGTATTTAGGTATTGGTTCTAGTGAGGATGTGAATTCCTTGAATGAATGAATCATTATTTTTAATATCTCTGCTCTGATATTTCACACCACTTAGGATGGTCCCAATGACAAAGGAAACCGTGCGTCAAATTGCGTTTTAAAGTGACTTACAGATGTTTCCCCCCCAAATAACTCACGTTCTCACTGAGGTAGTTAGAAAACATTTGAGGTACTGATCCCAGTAATAAACCTTGCAGCATTTAGCATTATTAGAGAGAATGTAAGCAGTCCAGATGTTAGCAATTCCATCACTGGGTGCAAGAAAACATATGTGTAGATATATTTACTTGTCTTATATATAAAATAGTCTTAGGCATAATAAAACTTATTTTAGCTGTGACAGACTGCATCATAGAAGAGTCCAGTGTACACACACATAATATCTATATAATTTCTAGACTAGACAAAGCAGAGGCACCGTTTCTGGCCTGGGGCTTAGCCTCATTCTTCCCAGCTATGTGACCTCAACCCTGTACATTAAAGTCTATTAGCAATAATTTCCTAGTTATTTAGGTTGAATTAGGACCTACACTCTTTTAACTACCCCACAGCTTGGACGAGACCTGCTCTCAAAGGAGAGGGACGCAAAAGCACTTTGATTTCGACGTTTCCTCCAGATATCAGGGATTGTTATTATTTATTCTCAGTTCTAGAGACTCATCGACTCCAGGGACGCCTTGGGTGATAAATGATTCAGTCTGCAGTTCTCAAATTAGGTTTTTTTCCTCTCTTTGGCCTCGATATCACCCCACTCAATTCAAACTGACAACGGTAGGATCCGGCTGACGCTCGAGTGGCGGCAAGGCACCTGGAGCGTGAAGCTCCGACTCGGGGGCGGGGCAGACCGTGCAGGGGTGAGTCTCACTGTACCACGCGGTGCTGGGTGCCAGGGCTCTGTGTCACCACAGCCACCCGCGGGTTCTGTGACACACTGAGGTTGCCGGTCAGGCCCTTGGTATTGATAAAGAACAGGTGAATTTGCAGAGAATGTTTAATGAAGAATCTGATCGTTGTTTCCTCACCTCAAGTCTGTCCCGTGTCGATACGCAGGTGTTGATTGCTCGTACCTGTCGGAGAGCCGGGGATCCGTTTGATGGTTCCCGGTGTGAATGAATGTTCAGAAAGGGATCTTCGGGAAATGAGGGTTGAAGTTTTTAATTTGGTTCTCCTTTTCGTTATTAAAGAAACTAAACTCTCTTTGAATAACTCAATGAAGGGGCCGTTAGTTTCATGAGGATGCAAACACCAGAAATGTGTGGTACATTCAAAGTTTAAACAGTGCCCTTACTATTAGATATATAGGGTTCCAAAAATACCCATAAATGGCATACTATTTTTAAATGTCAAAGAACATGTATACTTGGTTTTCCCATAATGTCTAAACTTCGCAGGATGCAAGCAAAATTTGTTGGAGTTTTTGCCTCCAAGAATTCAAAATTCCTTTATGAAAGGGAAGTGAGTTTAGTTCACAATGCAGTCTTAACAACTTCATTGAGCCTAGTGATTCAAGCACTATTGTCAACACTATTACTCTATTATATTTTTATGTTTTACATCAACTAATTTGAACAACCACATGGTAACCATCTCTCAGAAATATAGTTTCATAGCTAAAAAATATTAAAATATTTGTTTGCAATAAATAGAATAATAATGACTTATAATCATTACCTACAGTGCACATTTATTATATCCCAACTATGTTCTCTTTCCAATAATTAGTTATAAGGCTCTATGAGTTCCTCTGGAGTAAACAAAGATCCATTGTTACAATATATAAATATGGGAATTAGAATACAACTACAAAACTTAATTAAGCAGGAGAAAAGTCAAAGGGCATTTCTTACAAAAAGTAAACTATCTGAATTCAAAAATGAAAATTTCGGGGGCAGGAGGATTTATTGCCTAACTAAATAGCTTAATATCAATACATTTTTAAAAATATTTTATACATTTTATTTTTAATTTTTTATGTTTTATTTATTTTCTTTTTTTAAATTACAGAATATTATGGGGGTACAAACATTTTGGTTACATATAATGCCTTTGCCTCCCACAAGCCAGAGCTACAAGCGTGCCCATCCCCCATACAGCATGCTTTGCACCCATAAGTTGTGAATTTACTCACCCCCGATGGCCCCCTCCCACCCGCATGGCACCCAATAAATTTTACTTCCATGTGAGCACCTTAGTGTTGATCAATCAGTACCAATTTGATGGCGAGTACCTCTGGTGCTTGTTTTTCTATTGTTGTGATACCTCACTTCGAAGGATGGGCTCAAGCTCCACCCAGGATAATACAAGAGCTGCTAGATCACCCTTGTTTTTATGGCTGAGTAGTAGTCCATGGTATACATTCACCACATTTTATTAATCCACTCATGTATTCTGAAACATTTCTATGCAATTCAGACTGAGTCTTTGCTTGTAATAAAATTCACATTCCCTATTGTACAAAATCAAAGTGATTTATTGCTGTTACATACTGAAATTTTGTGAATTTTAGAATTCATGTAAACTTATGTTTGATAGGTGTACCTTATGACATATTTTCATAGCCATTAAATACTTAAATATCAAGATCATTAAAGCAAATTTTTCACTTTGAAACATTATGACAAACTCTTGAGGGACAGATAATAAAAAGTATTTCATGTTTTCTTATAATAACGGTGCTATTTCTGTCTATACATCTGGTTTCACACCTGCGCTTCCACTGACAGACTAACATGTTTCATATTTTCAGAGGTTTTAACATATCTGTCCAGGGAATCCTTGTCCTTTGATTTATTTTTCTTATTTTTTTTTTCTGGTCCACAGTAACAGCATTTATAGAGCCCTCTTGGGTAAACTGTAATTGTGGTAACTGGAAAGAAGTTTTTGCTTGGTTTAATATTTTATTATGATTATTAGTATCAGTATTCCAAACGAAATGGTCTTATTCCCAGCAATGGGTGTTGCTGACAATAGATATTGCACATCTTCAGATTTGCCAGTATTTACCAGGAATTTTACAATCCTGAAATTCACGTTGCTTTTCATCACGGAGGCACATCAGGGAATACATGATTTTCCATGCTGATTCTTGACAATCTTTTAATCCCTTTGAATTTTGAAATTAAATATATGCACGCATATACTTTCATATAATGAAAAGAATTTTAGAAATAAAATAGTTGCATTCATAGTCCATAATTCAAGTAAATACTGCAATTCAGATAGATATTACTTTTTTTTAAATTGAGTAGTGTTAATCTGAGGTCATCATAGATTCACTTGCAGTTGTAAGACATAAAACAGAGAGATGCCACCATGCACCCTTTACCCAGCTGCCCCCAGTGAAAACATCTTGCAAAACCAGAGCCACCGTCACCACCCGGGTATGAACATTGGTGCCGTCAACACGCAGAACATTTCCACCACCCAAGGATCCCGGGACACTCTTTGATAGCCGTTCCCATTCCCATCAGCCCCCATCCCTCCTGAACCCCTGGCAATCACTAACCTGTTTTCCATTTCTATACTTTTTATCATTTCAAAAATGTTGTGTGAAAGACATTGGGCAGTACATAATCTTTGGAGATTGATCTTTTTCACTCAACACATGTCTGTGGGTGAAGAGCCACAGTGTGTATCCTCCCTCCCTCCCTTCCTCCCTCCCTCTCTTCCTCCCTCTCTTCCTTCCATCCTTCCTCCCTCCCTCCCTCCCTCCCTTCCTGCTTTCCTTCCTTCTTTCCTTCCTCCCTCTTTCCCTCCCTCCCTCCCTTCCTTCTTTCCTTCCTTTCTCCCTCCCTCCCTCCCTTCCTTCCTTCTTTCCTTCCTTCCTCTCTCCCTCCCTCCTCCCTCCCTCCCTTCCTTCCTTCTTCCCTTCCTTCCTTCCTCTCTCCCTCCCTCCCTCCCTCCCTTCCTTCCTTCCTTCATTTTATTTCAGAATATCATGAGGGTACAAACATTTTGGTTACATAAATTGCTTTTGTACCATTCGACTCAAAGTTTTAACTGTGCCCATCACCCAGATAGTGTACATTGTACCCAATAGGTATGAATTTACCTGTCCCATCCTCCCCTGGCAACATGTTTGATTTGGGATGAATGTTATTTCCATGTGTGCACATAAATGTTGATCGATTAATTCCAATTCATGGTGTGTACATGTGGTGCTTGTTTTTCCATTCTTATGATACTTCACTTGGAAAAAAATGGACTCCAGCTCCATCCAGGGTAATACATTTTTTTATGCCTGAGTAGAACTCCATGGTATACATATACCACATTTTATTAATCCACTTATGTACTGATGAGCACTTGGGTTGTTTCCACATCTTTGCAGTTACTTTGCAGAACTGTACTGTGCATTCCTTTTCATTGCTTCACCGTGTTCCATGGGGTGGATGCACCAGTTTGCTTAATCATTCACTCACGGAGGGACCTCTTTGTTATTTCCAGTTTGGGACTCGTGTGAGTTAAGCTGCTGTAAACAGTCATGAACAGACTTTCATGGGAACATAAGTTTTTATTTCTCTGGGATGAATGCCCAAGAATGCAATTGCTGAGTTGTGTTTAATTTTTAACTGCCAAAATTTTTTTCAGAATGGCTGTGCCGTTTTACATTCTCACCGACAATGCATAAGTGATTCCGGTTTTCTGCATCTTCACTAATATTTGATTTTTCTATGCATAACATAAAATTGTCTATAATACTTATAATAGCTAGAAAATATATATATATATATTTAATTTTGGCTCCACTCATAAGTATGCAGCGATATCTCTTTGCATTTCCCTAATGGCTAATGATTTTGAGCATCTTTTCATTTGCTTACTTTCCATCTGTGTATCCTCTTCAGTGAAGTGTTTTTTTCATGCCTTTTGCCCATTTTCTGATTGGAGTTTTTGTTTTTGTTTTACTTTCGAGTCTTGAGCATTCTCTGTATATTTAAGGTGTTAGTCTCTTGTCAGACACGTGGTTTCCAAGCGTTTTCCCCCCAGCCTGTAGCTGGTCTTTGCATGCTCTGAACAGCAAAAGTTTTTCAATTTTGATGAAGTCTAATATATCATTTTTTTTTTTTTGCTTTTATGGGTTGTGCTTTTGTTGCCATGTCTAAGAACTCCTCGCCTAGCTCTAAATCCTGAAGATTTTCTTGTATTTGCTTTTCTAAATGTTTTGCAGTTGTACCTTTTGTATATAGAGCCATGATCCATTTTGAGTTGGGTCGAGGGGTTTTTTGTTTTGTCCAATACTGTAGCACCGTGCACTAATATTGAAGACACAGAGGCAGAGATTTGTCAAAAGTCTTTCTTTCCCTGAGCTCTGGAGCTGTCATCAGCCTCTGCTCTTTGAAGAGAGGGGGGCGTGTCAGCGGACTCAGTGTCTGTAGACATTGGAGCACTTTGACATTTTCAGAAATGAAAGGAAGAATGTTTATACTTAATTAGGTGGGACTTTATGCAATTCAGACCCACCTTGTTTCGTTTAGACTTTGGGCGTGAGCTGGTGCACCCCGATGGGTGTGAAGGTTCCTCTCTCTGTGTGTTTTCTAAACTTTCTCAGCCCAAAAGCGCCCATGTGCATTTAATAAAACTCCACCTGCTGGTCCACCTCTATCCTGCGAAACACAAGGGCAATGAGCCTTAAGAAGCAGACTTTCCTGACCAGTGCTAGAATCTTACCTAAAACAGCCACTCCTCTGAGAAAATGATCACCTGGTCTTACATAAAGACATGAATTCGGGATAAGGACTCAGATAATAAACCACGTTTTCAGTTTTCTTTATCCAAAAACAAGAGAATGTAGAGTGACTTACTAGGACACAATACTCAAAAATTAAAAATAATATATGAAATTTAAAAAAATTAAAAAGAAAAAAAAGCATGAGGGTTAATGAGAAAGAGTTATGTAAAGAAAATGCCATATAAATGCAAAGAGTTATTATGTAACCCATTGTTCTGTACCAGGGCCAGCATATCTTTTCTGTAAAAAGCCAGACAGGAGCTATTTTAGGCTCCGAGAGCCCTGTGGCCCCCACTGAACTAACTCAGCTCTGCGGCTCTCGTGCAAAACTAGCACAGACGACACGAATGTGGATGGCCGCGTTGGGTTCCGGCGAGACTTTATGAACCGCTGAGATTTGAATGTTATGTGTCATAAAATAACATTCTTTCATTGATTTTTTTTAACCATTTGAAAATGCCAAACTATTCTTAGCTTTCAAAGTATAAAAACAGGTGGCGGATCAGGATGTGGTTTGCCAAATTCCTGTAAAAGCAAATTCCGTCCCTTAGTGCTTTGATAGTTGCATTAGACTCAGCAATTCAGTACATCTGAGGATGGGGTAGACACTCCAGTATCTCGCCCAGGTACACAGTGAAGTTTCAAATACGAATTTGTGGTGTCGAATGAGAAAAGACAACTCATATTTAAATTGGCCGATCCTTGTAAAGGAGTAGCAACCCCATCTCTAGTGAAACAGCCTCCCTCTCACAGGCAAAGCAAATCTAATACTAACTGTTCAGTCCGATCGTCCTGAATACTTAAAAACTTAAAAAAAAATGTTAAGCTAGAGGTTTCATTGTGATTCTTTGTAAAGCAATGCATGAATCAGTTGGATTTTTTTTTTGTCTAAAATTTCATTCAGCGTCTGTGAGCGTTAATCTCAACCGTAATGAGATGTATTTTAAATGTTTTCCGTTGTTAGTTCCACCCACAGGCCCAGAGGGAGGGGCTTACGAAAGGACACAGTTGTGTGAATTGGAGTCAAGTGCTTGCTGGAGAGGGGGGCTAAAACTGGGAGTTTCATAGCCCCAGTTCCAGCACACAGAGCAAGGAGCCTCACACGCTGCCCCCTACCCCAAAAAAAACAGAGGAAAAAAGGAAAACATGTCTCACAAGGGCCTCAGTAGCCTCCCTGCCTTATAAGTAGCCCATTAAGCTTTATAAACCTTCTTTCAGACGTCGTAGCTTTGCATCCTGTGCCGAACAATGTAGTTTGTGTATCACGTGCAGGTTACGATTTGAGTATTGGGTGTAGCTGCTTCTGTATTTGATATACGTGGGCGCTGCTTTGTGTATTTTCCCACAGACGTGAGAAGCGTCTCTGTTGAATCCTGCTGCCTAGGGGGGTACTTTTAAATTCCATCGGTACAATACACAAACATTTACTTCTATGAGCGAATAACTCAGTCAGCAAATATATTTTTAAATGTTTTTCAAGAAACATGTCAAGAGGACGTTATGCATTTCACAGGATGTGTGTGGCCCGTATTCTTAATTTTTTGTTTTAGCAAAATAGAAAAAGAACAAAACTTTGTAGACAATTAAGTATATATATATATATCATCCCCAGCGTCAAAAACGTCTAATTATAAAGAGATTGGCATCATGGCTGCTTCCTGTCCCCCCACACCGTACATACTGCGGGAGGCAGAGTCCCATCCACCCTTTCCTGGAAGAGGAGCGCACGCATGTCCAGATTGCTCCAGCGATGGGTGGATCTGGCTGCAGCCGGCCGACCGGGGCGTGGAGTAGTCCCCTCATGTATTCATGGGCTGTGGAAAGTGCCTCTGTGGCTTGAAATATTCCAGGAGCCCCTGGGGAAATTGGAAAACACCCTATCCATCACCTCGGGAGCAGCACTGCCGTTCTCTACGGTAGCGGAGAGATAAGACTGATACAACTAAAAACATGGTTTTCTTTTTTATGGCAAGAAGCTAGAAGGCTTCAGAGTCCCCAAAATCCTATTTGCAGAAAAAAATATATATTGAAGAGAGAAAGGAGTAAAATGTGTGTGGTGGCACATAGAATAATACGGTCGTAAAAGGGAAATGAGAACTTGCTTCCCGATGACTCTGTAATGACCCTGAAGGTAGAAAAGCCATCTCTACCAGAGCAACGTCTCTGGGTGGGGCATTCTCATTAGGGTCCCTGCCGTCACCTGGGAATGTCCTCCCGCCATTCGTAAGGAGAGGAGAATACAATGAAATTTATTTCAAAGACCCAACTGATGGGTTTCCCACCTCATATTTAAAATTGTTTCCTTTTTCCTTCCTTGAGCCTTCTGGTTGCTTTTTTAATCAAGTCTGGATAACCCTAGGAACTTCTTATCTGTGATTCTAGCAGGAAAGTGTGAAGGTTAGGGGTTCATTTCACTCTGAGTAAGCCTTAGCAGTTGATTGACTTACTGATTATCTCAAACAGCTTAAGACGGTATGCAAATCGAACGTGGATATGAGCTCTGAGTATGTGTGGAACCACCTCACCCCGATTCTCATTTCGTGATGGACACACGGCTTCAGCTAATTACGTAGATGCAGTGTTTCTGTTCATTATACAATGTGAGCTTCATGAACACCCAGCTCCTTAGTTGCACACTCTGTTGTTATTATTTGGATGTTCCAAGTGAAAATTTGGTTTAGAAGTAGAGGTTTTCTGGGGGAAATGTGCTCTGCAATTACATAGATGTAGGATGTGCTGGATTAAACAATGATTTTTAAAAGTTTCTTTACCATACGTGAGATAGCTCTGAGCCCTTAATCCCTGATGCGCGATGGAAATCTCCGAGAGGGATGTCGAGCGCACGGAATTTGCGAATCTTACTGGAAATAGCCTATTAACTCCCAGAAAAGTGTCCCCAGAACCTTATCTTTACAAGGCTGATACATCTGATATGTCTGTCGAAATGCTTATTCACACACCAAATCCGTGCGCTTTTGTGTAAAGCTTCTTTATTGGGTTTCAAGTATCTCGGCTTTTAATAAATATTGAATAAAAAGTTGGGACAGACAAATAGTAAAAAAACTCATAGTTTTTAAAATTATAATGAGACTCTCATCCACGATCTCCTGCCTTCTAAACTTTTATTTTTAAATTAGTGTAATACGGGATAACATTCATTTTATTATAGAAATAGTGCTGTATTTACTACAAATATCAGTTTGTCATAACTATTTTAAACTCTATACTTATTTTTAAATCATTTTACTTCGCATAAACTGTGGCAGAAATTATCACTTGGACGTTAATACTTAATCATACCTGTGACCACTTGCCTGAGGAAAAGGTGAGATTTCCTTTGAGGATGTGACCTTCAGTCCAGTGGGCGAGATTAAACGTGTGATAGAATTGGCTCATGATTGTTTTTCTGAAGCCCCGAGAAATCTCAGTGAGGGTAGAATGCAGGGAGATCGTGGATTCTGCAGGAACTAACATTACTCCAAGAGCAAATTCAAGATCGCAAGTGAGATCCCGGCTCTCACATGAGAGCCACTTTGGTGCTGGGGGTTGAATTCTGCGATTGCTGTTCTATACCATAAAAATCTGTGCCTTACGAGTGGGAAACTCATGGCTTTCCAGCTATGAGCTTTGCATCTGCAAGTCCATCCACTGCTACCCCAATCTTCTCTTGGGGGGGAGGTGCGCTTGGATTTCAGCCCCTTCTTGCAGCCTTCGAAGCTGGTGTGAGAAAAGCCTGAAAACAGAACCATCTTCCTCCTGTGATTCTGAGATGACATTTCCTGCTCTCTTCCTGTTGAAAAATCTTCTCTGAAACCCAAGTACTCTCTGTCCTCTTGCTGTTCACTGAGAACTCTATTTCCAAGTGCAAAAAAAAAAAAAAATAGTAACAGCATGTAATGAAGGATTTTAAAACAACAGCTAAAATACTTAACAGCAATAGCATGCGAATAGGGAGGGAGGGAAGGATGAAAAGTAAAGTCCTCAACTTCCCTGGCGGGGGAATCCCCTGGTGGCCGCGGTGGTTTCCCCACATGGGGGCAAACCCGGAGGAAAAAAAAAAAATATAACGTCTTTTAAGGTTTTGGAGAAGAAGGTAGGAATATTATAATGAAGTACATAGTAAAATTCCTAGGAAATCAATTAAAATAAAAGGAGAAAATAGAAATTGATCAGTACCCAAGCAAGGAGAAATAGGAAAATAGGGAAGGGCATGTAGACAGCACAAAGTATGATGGTCGAGATTAATCCAAACAGAGCAGAAAGTTCCATGGATATAAGGAACTAAACCCTCCAATTTAAGGGCAAGTTCTTAGATCGAATTTAGAAAGCTATCTAACCGCACGCTGTTTGGAAATGACAATCCTAAAGTGTAGGATGCACAAATCATTTGAAAGAGCCATTGCATGCTGCTGCGGGAGGCTGAGTTTATGGTGCCATCAAGAATTTAAAGAAATTGATAATGCCTAGGGATAGAAAGAGTGTGGGAAAACTCACACTCATACAATGCTGGTTGTAGTTAGGAGTGCTACTGACCATATCCACAATAATTGAAATTCTTATATTTTTTGATACAGCAACGCCATTTGGAAATCACATCCTACAGAAATAAAAGCCCCAATACATAAGTACATACAAAAAGAAAAATAAAAAAGAAAGAAAGAAAGAAGGGGAGACAACAAACATGAAATTCAGGGAAGCGATTTCATCCGGAGTGGAGGGAGGGGTGAGATGGGGAAAGTTAAAAATTGATATGTATTTGCAATATTGATGTATTAGTAAATATTCTATCTCTTAATCAGAGTTGGAAAGACAGATGGTCATTTTGTAGTTCTTATTGTGTTACAGAGACCCATTTGTATCTGTTTCAGTACATCATAAAAACCAATTCGAGAAAAACAGTGAGCGACTGAGACAGCGTCTGCCTTCAGTTAGCTTAGAGAATCGCAAGAGCAAGGCGAGTTAGCAGGTTTTCACACTTCCCCTTCACAAGAGACTTCGTAACTTAGATATTAGTCTCATTTTTACCGATTGGTTAGCTGAAGATCAGCAAGCTTAAGTGACCGTTAAGTGCTAAGTAAGTACCACTGGGACTGGAAGTAGGTCTGCCCGGCCGTGGCTCCTCGATGCTTGTGCCATGCGATACTTTGTGATGAGACTTTGGTCCTGTAATCTGCACAGCGCAACATTCCTTCTGTCCCGGGCTCTTTGTTCATTGCATCCCCTATTAGGCTAAAAATCCCTCAATAGCTCAGAGTAGGTCTTGTTCCTTTTTTGCATCTCCTAGCCCTTTATTTAAATGGGTTTCATTTACCCAGCCATATGTGTGTGTTTGTATATATATATATATATACACACACACATACGCACACACAAAAAAAACAATGCTCCATAATTTATAAAACAAAACAACAAAAAACTCAAACCTACTCCTTACCTTCAATCTGCAAGTAGTGAGATGGCCAGGGTGATGGCATGGATCTGGGGCAATGTGCCCGTCCTCCTTCTGTGTCTCTCGTGAAACCTGGTGCTGTAGACACGCGAGCCCTTCACAGAGCGGCCGTGCAGAGGGAGAGCGAGCTCAGTATTCCAGCCAAAGTACAAATGGTAAAAAAAAAAAAAAAAAAAAATGATTCCTAAGCTTTAGATCTTCCTCAGTTTTAGTATAACACGTAACATAGGGCAGGTACAGAAATTGGAGAAAATAACCACTGTTTCTTGAGGCCGTTCCCTTTCAGCGCGATGCGGGGTTTAGAACTCTGGCCAAAGTTCCGGGCTTGAGGTAGTCTTCAGCGACTGGGGACAGGCAGGGCTGGTGGCCGCCTGTGCCACGTGGTTTTAGGTCCATCGATGATGAGAAGTTTCACATGTGATTGTCAGAGCCTACGTTTACAAGGCTCCAGCACCCTCCAAAATCTCTCTGACCAGCCTGTTTTGCAAATGCCAGCCTCTACTCAACTGACTTGAAATTATATATATATATATATATATACACACACACATATATATAAACACACATGTAACATATATACACACACACGTAACACACATACACACATATACACACCCGCACATATATATACAAACGTAACACACACACACACATATATATATGCACAAAAAAAGGGAGGGTATCATTTTCATAGCTTTTTGTTAATATGAGGATGGCAACATAATTTACTGTCCAGCTTGGAACTTTTTTGAGAGTGAAAGGGGTGAATGGTTTTGCCAAGGCAACGGCACCTATGGGACCTACGGAATCCTCCTTAAAACTGAGCAGGCATCCCCTCTGCCTGCTAACGTTATGACGTCAACGAAGATTGTTTGTTCCTCTTTGAAGGCACAGTTCTTCAGGGAATTCTTCCTATTTTATTTCTCTCAAAGTTCCTTGAGATTGGTGTACTTTTCATTCATCTAACTTGCAGTATGTGGTTTCATTAAAATGTCGTCAAAGAGAAAATCAGAAGACAATGTCTGTATATGCGCATGGACTAAGTATAACATGGCACAGTGCCTTGACATCATCCATAACTAGTTGTATTGTCAATAAGATTTTGCTAGAATTTATTCAATGCAAGCATAACAAAGATGCATTCTATTTAACGTATCCCTGGGAAAAGAAATTATTTTCATATGTTCATGGGTAGATAAATGATTTATTATATCAAGGAAGAGGGCTTCCATCCACAGGAGTACCTACCCCTACCTGAGTGTAGAAACTGTGTTTTCAGTCGTTTGACCAGACATCGTCTTTCCTTTGCAGCATCCATTGCATCGACCTGCAATGACCCGGGCATGCCTCAGAACGGTACCCGCTACGGAGACAGCCGGGAGGCCGGAGACACCATCACCTTCCAGTGTGACCCTGGGTACCAGCTCCAAGGACAAGCCAAAATCACCTGTGTGCAGCTGAACAACCGTTTCTATTGGCAGCCAGACCCTCCCACCTGCATAGGTACCGTGCAAAAGAATATAGAATTTTATATTTGGAAATGAATGCACGTTATCATTAGGATTGCTCTGTAAATATATCATTTCCTCAAGAGTTTATATATTTCCTCAAGAGTATATATTTCTCAAGAGTTTCTTAAATGTCCTCTGGCTCTCTGAGACTCTACTGAAATCTTGTGGTAAACCTTTAAATTTTATTTTATTAGGTGAACTAAAGGAAGTCGTTTACTTCATGTCCAGTAATTGACACTTACCTTACATTTCCTATCTTTTAACAAATCTTGTATGAATATGGATCAATCAGACTACTGTAATTTAAAATTGTGGGTAACTCAAAATTCATGACCTTACCATCACTGTTCTCATCTTTAATATAGAAACATGCCCTTAAGCAAAACCTACTCACTAAAAAGTACTTTCTCTTTTTACATGTTTTTTCCCCTATAATAGTAGTACATTTAAAAATAGAATCCTGGAAACTAGAAATTGCACTGCTTATGTTAAAATGAAGATAAAAGGCGAAACTTGTTTCTGAAATGTATTAAAATTTTATAGTTTGATCTTATAAAAAGCATAAATGGTTTTACAGACTCTGGTTTGAATAGTCATCTAAGACAATTTATCACAAATATAGCCTTAGGGTAATATATATTTTCATATAAAATAGTAATTACATGTAGATTGTCACTTCAATTAAATAATTTACCATAAAATTCCTACTTAGAGTATAACATCTTCATTTCAAAAAGAAACTCAACTAAACTTTATTGTTTTAAATGGCATATCACATTTTAGTACTTCTTCATAATCTGTTTGAAAAATGTAAAATTTAATTAATCTGTGCAGAGAGAAAATGATAATGAAATGGATGAGCCATTTTGCATTGGGTGACTTTGAGGGGGGGGGGATTGTGGTTTAAAGTGATTTTTATTGTCATATGCCGCACAGCGGTAGAGAAACTCGCCCTGGTCTTGGGGAGCTATGATGCAGGCTCTTTACTTACTAGAAAGTACTTGCAGTATTCTGAAGGTAGATGGGATTTGATAGCTCTGCATCTCAGCATTCTCCGCCTGTTGGGGAGCTGGCCGTGTTTATTTAAGGTTCTGCGCTGCATTTGTGTTTCATACTCTTGTCACCAAGATGGTCATGCCTTTTATTTCAAGCTGAGTCATCAGGAGACTTGGAAGATTTCTGCTTGTTTTTTTTTTGTTGTTGTTTGTTTGTTTGTTTGTTTTAGCTTCTTTGTTTTTTTTAAGTGGGGTGAAAACCTATAAATGTGACAATCATTTTAAACCATTGGCCTATTTTTAAGTTAGGAAAGACTTTTTTTCCCCTTCCATTTTGCATGCATTTAAGGTCTTGAGAGAATACAGCAAAGGGCAGTATGACTAGAGTTTGTCTCTTTAAGGTCGTTTATCACTTCACATTAATTGAAACACATGATTGTAAAATTTGACCCTCTTCCCAACTAATCTATCTTTGTTAGTTCATCTCTTAGTTATCTTATCCTGACCAACAACTAGATAAGCCAATCCTCACCAAAGACAATAAATGAGGCTTCCTGTGTCTTGAATATCAGCTTCAAGGACAAGCTGAAAGCACTTGCAGGCAGTTGAGCAATCAATTATTTTGGCTGCCAGACCTGCCTATACACATAGATACTATGTAACAGGAAAATGGGAGCTGTATATTTGGAAATAAATTAACATTCTCTTTTTACTACCTTTTATTTTTTTTAATAAATCAGGTTTATGTCCCCTATAAGAAACTTGCCCTAGCTTGA
>VBSM01001927.1:1329776-1361095 GCA_008086735.1 Cheirogaleus medius | reverse complement strand
GACAAAGCACTGAAAGGATCAGAGTTGCATTTGTGTGATATTTAACTAATTGATGGTATTCATATATTTATAATTATTTAATATAAACATTGCAATTCTTTTGACACTTGAATCTGATGTTTCTCCTACATGGACTCCATAATATCTCATCTATCTGGCACTACAAGGAATCTTGCAAAATGACTTCAAATATAATATTTTATTCCAGTAAAGTATTATATAATAGTTCATATCTTAGTAACTGTTTAAAATGCATTATACAATTCCACATCTTATTGTAAAACCTGACTTAAAAGGCAATTTAACAGAACCAAACAAAATATAAAATCAGTCACGTATCTATTATCCTAACTGAATATTTATTTTGTTTGTGTGTGTGTGTATGTGTGTGTATGTGTGTTTTATTAATTTCAGGTACTTTTACACCTTTATTCTTATTTTTGAATTTGAGGCTTATTGAAAATGTATGAGATTGCTCCAAGATTTTGAACAGCGAATGTTTTTTTCCTAATATATTTCACCTTTATTTTTGCATATTTATTACATGAACTTTAAAAAAATGCCACACACACTGTTTCTATAGTTCCAGAAGCACAGAGCAGGGCTTTGGGTGGAGGTTGTAAGGATCGCACAGGCTGAGGTCAGGAAGAGCATTTCATCTTCAAAGATAAACTGTGTGTTCAAAAGTAAGAAGCAAATCCTTAAGTCTTTCTAGGTCTCCATTCTGCTAGAGGCTAGAGAGATTACTGGCCACTCTTAAATATTTCCTCAGAATCGGAGCAGAATTATTTCTTAGCAAGGTGTCTTTCCTTTGATAAAGACTTCTCCAGAAAACATTCTTGACAATGTTATGTTTTCCAAAAAGTTATGGAGACTAGCAGTACCATATATATTTTCTAATCATCTCAAATTGCAAGATCGACGTCCTCAGAATAGTTCGCCCTAAAAAGCCCCTCAGGTTTCAGCAATAAGCTGATGTAGAGTAACGGGAAGAGACCAAGAAAGGTGTTTGACAAGTAAATGGGCAGCAAAGGTCTCTCTTCCCTGTTTTAATAGGAATTGATTGAAGGGCAATGCTAGCAGATTAAAAGTAGTTACATTGTTACAAGTTGCGTCCTTTGTTAAAATGTAAATAGTTACCCAGAATTTTAAAAAAGATGGACTTCATTAGAGAGTGGCCTGTGTAAGCAACCTGCCTGTCTTAGTCTGTTTGTGTTGCTATACAGGCAACACCTGCAGTGGGTCATTTATAAGGAAAAGAGGGTCATTTGGCTCCCAGTTCTGTGGCAGCTCAGGAAACTTGGCACCAGCATCTGCTTCCAGCCAGGGCTTCAGGGAGCTGCCACTCACAGGGACGGCAGGGGGAGCAGGTGTGTCACTTGGGGAGAGGAGTAAGAGAGAGTGGGGGGGGTGCCAGGCTCTTTTTAACAACCAGTGCTCAAGGGAACTTGCAGAGGAAGAACTCACCTGACCAGAACTCCCCAGGCCACTCATGGGGGACCGACCCCCCAGGGCCCCAGCAGCTCCCAGCAGGCCCAGCCCCAGCGTGATCAGATTTCAACATGGGATTTGGAGGGGACGAACCTCAAACTACATCACTGCTTCTCTCCCCTTCTAATTGTCTTCCAATTCTATATTATGTTGCAAAAGCAGAATCACAAACCGAACTTGGTGTGACACGTAAAGAAACTAGACCACCTGGTGTAAGGACATTTTTTTCCTCCTGGAAATATTCAAATTACTGTCATTGTCAGACCTTTTTTTATAAAGGGCTTCCTTTGATTTTCGATGGAAATTAGAAAATCTATCAGATAACCAGATAAAATATTTCATGCAAATGGTCCTATGCCTATCCTATCTTCAAATGTTATCCTCACAAGGTATGTTTCTTAAAAAAATATGTTCCTTTTTTAAAAGTAATACATGGTCATAATGTACAAGATATCAATATTTCATAAAGTCCTAATATACCTCCTTTTCTTGCTTTGTTCGTATCAGTGAGTTTATGCAAAAAATTGATGTCTTTTTATCAAACGTACATCCTTTGGAGATAAAGAACTGAGATCATAAATGCAATTTATAAATTATTTCACACCGATGGGGAAAGTTTTCAATACACATGAAAAGTTAAATTGAATACCACCTCTTGAAAGATAGTAGCTATACTGAAGCCTAGAAATTATGTGAACTCTATTGCACAGAAATTTTCTGAATAGTGCTTTCCTACGCCACTTACAGCTTCATACTTTCATAAATTATTAAGGATTAAAATTGCACTGAGACTTTATTATTTCCATGGTTACAGGAAATCTAAGCCTTGTTAACAGTCCCGTTATGAAGGGCTGCCGGAGACGTCAACGAGAGTAAGTGTGGCAGGGTGAAGGTGCAAAGCCGTGAGTGTGACTCAGATGTGCAAAGACCACGGTCCCCGGCCCTTCGCTCCACACCCCTGCATGCCATGCTGGTCAACCACGTGGAGACATTAATAACGAGGACGTCACCGTCTCTCTGAACTTACGAAGAAATGGAAGTGTAGGGGTTTTTCTATAAAGCATCCTGATTAACCTATAGATTTGCTGGGTTTTGTCTGTTTTTTGTACTATTTGAGAGTAGAAGGGCACATGTATAAAGCATGAGGGAAGAAAGAGGGGGAGTCAGAACACAGGAGCACCCCAAGTAGGGCTACCGCGGGTGACCCTTCCTTAGGAAACTCATAAGTAGCTTTTCTGCACTGATTTGCGGACGACCCTGACTCGGCACTTGGGAAGAGCTTGGACTGGCTGTCGTTTGGTGCAGTTTAATGAATTATCACAGCGATGTGTGCTCTACAGGGAGTGTAGCACGCACAGTTCACCAGTCTCCAGCGACATAAGAAGTGGTGGAGACTGAGCTCGGGGACCTTGTGTCACCAACACAATTCAGTGACTGGGGAGCCCCCTCCACAGCTGTGGTCCTGCCCGTCCAACCCCTCACCCCCTTCCAAAGCAGCAACCACTCCCTCAGCTGTGCAAGAGCAAATAGAAGGTAGAAGCAGAAAGCTGTAGGGAAAAACTATCATGAAAACAATGTCACGATTCTCCACCTGAAGTATGTAAGTGTCTGCAATGGTTCTAATAGTCCAGGGCTGAGCCACAATATCTCTCTCTCTCTCTCTCTCTCTCTTTTTCTGCATAAGCAAACTTCTTTGAAGACATAGGAGGTATACAATTCTTGCTTTTAAACATAGACCGTGTTCGGCTTTGCACCTTTTCTTTTAGGCATCAAGCAGAAAGTTGCCCTTACCTGTTTTCCGGCTTCTGGGAATTCCCTGAACATTCACTGCAAAGGGGGCTCCTGTGGCTCCCCCTCCACTCCCGAATTCCCTGACCTTTTACTGCCAGCAGAGATGACAGGTCCTGCAGGGACTAGAGCTGGTTGCGCAGGTGTGGTGACTTTTGCCACTGCATAGAAAATATATTGCACCTGAAGTCAGCATATCCTTAGGTCAATCAATGCAAAAGGCAAAAATCTGACATAACGTTTCTTAATAAGTCCTGAACTGTCTGTTTCTTCCAGTATTAGAAGAAATCTTTGATGCTGTTCTATAAAGGAATTGCATTTAGAGACTTTGGCCCGAAATGCATGCCCTTCAACACTAGAATCGATCGACGTGGCAAGGGAAGCCAATGAGGGTGGAGCACACCTCCTCTCTCCTGCTGCCCTGGGCACCTGCTGGCTCCCGGCGGGGCAGCTAAGGCTACACAGTGTCCTCTCCTTTCTCCTGCCGGTGCACGAGACTGATTGTGTCTGTACTGAACACGGTCGTGGAGAGAACCTCATCAGTGTATTACTATTTCTAATGCTCTTGTGTTTATGGCTGGCTATTTCCACAGATACCCTATTTTTCTTTTGGATTTCCATGTAGAATTCAACGCCACTTTCAGTTCTCTCAAAATAATGCCCTCACATCAAAATTAGTAAACTGTAAGGGTTTACTATCCATTTCAGGGAGAAAAGGAAGCCGTTTATTTTTACCTCATACATCCCCACAGTTCTCAGTTTATGCATATCCATTAGCCCTGACTCTGCCTGTCCAAGTCGTGTCTGCTGGGACAATGGCTCTAACCTAGGTACTGTCTCCCAGCATCCACACCTGAGATGGCACCCGCCTCCCATCCACACCTGAGACAACACCCTCCTCCCATCCACACCTGAGACGGCACCCCCCTCCCATCCACACCTGAGACGGCACCCCCCCCTCCCATCCACACCTGAGACGGCACCCCACCTCCCATCCACACCTGAGATGGCACCTACCCCACCTACCAGACTCAGTAGCTCAAGGCGTTCCTCTTCCAAGGCCTTCCTATTGGCAAGACTCTCTCTCTTTAGCATACATGTTAATGTAGTTAATTAAATAGCATTCTTAAAAATAAACAGAATTAGAAACATAGAAATACTTTTTTTTTTTAAACTTTGGGTGATAAGAATGTACATTAAGAGTTTCTTTGCTTCAAGTTCTTCCTGGGCCTGTAAGCACATGTTTCTGTGGGTTTTCCCAGGCCGTTTCTCCTTTTAGATGCACGATTGGTTTTCTACATCTAAGAAACTCACGTTTTGTGTCAAGGCTTATGAAATGCATACTTTTTATGAAGAAGACTGAGCGTCAATTCTGTTTGTAACTCAGCAATATATGTTTGAATTCACTGACTAGTACTGGCTTGTTGAATCAGATTTTCAACTACTGGAGAGGCACGATTTTGAGAAATAGAAAATGTCCCTCGGTCACTAAATGAAACAGGGAACTGACTCACTTAGATACTGCAAGCGATTCGGACATGCATTCGGATTTTATTTTACTGTTGCTGCTGTTGCTGTTCCTGCCCCGTCTACACTGAGAGGCACAGCACGTGCGTGGATCACAGCACTTGCGCTGGGAGGAACCATTAGCGAATCTATCACGCTGTGCTTCTTGTTTTTCCCCCGCGAGGTGCGTGCATGTTCAGCGTTGCAAAAGCCCAGAGAAAAGCACCCGTGTCTGAAGTGCACGATTGCCGGCCGGAGAAGTCGATCACTCTGTTTGTGACTCTCTGTTGCAGACTGACCTCGCTCCCTGCTCCCTTGTCCGTGGAGCCGATCTCAATTTCGTTTGCACAGCTGTGCGAAAGATTTACTCAAAAATAGAGAATAATTACAGCAGAGAATGGACTTCTTTCTGACGCCGTCTGAAATGTCCAGGTTGAAGGGGGAGAACCGGCATCTTGCCCGAGAGGGAAAGTGACGGTTTATTGTTTGATTTTTTTTTTTCCTCTGGATATTACTTGGAGGTTTGATGTCTCTGTTTCACAGCTCTTCTCTGTCCTGCTTTCTCACGTCCTTAAAATCGGTTTCTTCTCTTTACTTTCCAAAATTCTTCCTCTAGAAACGTTCTCCATGATTTTATCCAGGTAGCGTTCATCTATTGTTACTTTCCTTGAAAATGACAATAATAAATAAAATAATAAAAAAAAAATAAACTAGGAAGCTCCTGAAGGAATTTGTCATAGTGACTCAGTGCTGCGTTTGTCCTCATCTTTGGGGACCTGGGATGACAGGGATACCCTGGAAATGCACAAACAAGATGCTGCATGAAGCCCCTTAAACGAGCAGAACCTTTGGCACAAATGATGGCTCTTTCCACGTAATCCGTCACAGCAGAAGCATGACCACTGGTGACGCTTGTTTTTGCAAAAAAAAAATCCCCGAGAAGATTGTGGAAACCTCCACAGGATATATTTTTTTCCCTTCATGCCATTGTTCAACTGCAACAAAATACTCAGACACATAAATACGACACATATATAATTGAAACTGCATTTTATTATGTGGGTTGAACCGCCCTCATCTGGAAACCCAAAATCTGAATTGCTCCAAAATCCGAAACTTTTGAACATCGACATGACCTCACAAATGGAAGATTTCGCACCCGACCTCGCGTGACGGGTCACAGTCAAAATGTAGTGGAAACTTCATTCCGTGCACAAAATTACTAAAAATATTGTATAAAATTACCTTTGGGCTGTGTGTGGAAGATGTATATTAAACAAAAATAAGTTTTGTGGTCAGACTTGGATCCCGCCCCCAAGATATCTCGTTATGCATATGCAAATATCCCCAAAGCATTTTGCATAACGGGATACGCAACCTTGTAGAATATTATAGTTATTCTATATTTCACTTTTATTTATGATAAAGATCAATTCTGACATATCATTAATTTTTTTCCACTGTGGGTTTTAGATGGTGTGAAATTTCATCAACTTTTGCTTTCTGATAGAAAATACTTCGACGCTGAATTGAAGCGTAGTTGAATCAAAGCGATCTCACGACTTCCATCTTTATAGCGTTGGTTTCTTAGCAGCGGTTACCCAAAGAGAGTGTGTCGCTGCTCAGAATCGAGGCGGTGTTTCGACTTCCCGATGCAGATGCAGACGTCCGTGTTCTGTGTTCTGCTCCCCAGCTGTTCCGCGGACCAGCGACACCCAGTGCAGTTCTGTGCCGGAGCCCAGATACGGAAGGAGAATCGGTTCCGAGTTCTCTGCAGGCTCGATCGTCCGATTCGAGTGCAACCCGGGCTACCTGCTCCAGGGGTCCACGGCGCTCCGCTGCCAGTCGGTGCCCAACGCCCTGGCGCAGTGGAACGACACGATCCCCAGCTGCGTGGGTAAGCCGTGTCCTTGCGTGTGGCAGGTCACACGGGGGGGGGGGGCTGTGGACCGGAAGCGCCCAGCAGTACCACAGAGCTGTTCTGTCTGGTCCACATCGGCCCATCGTGAACGTGACCCGCATAAGAGCCCTTTCTTTTCTTGCAAATAATCGGGTAGTAGCCAAACCCTAAAAATGACCGTGTTTCATAAAACAACTCATCAGCCTAACCAGGGTGCAGCGTGTTTTTGTTCTTGATGCTCATTAAGATACCATCAGCTCTAAAGTCTTGGATATACAACATCATTCCATTTGGGGGGAAGAAAAAATCATTATAATGTTGATTTGCAATATTACTGACATAATGTCCTTTTAATAATAAATCGGGGCTGGCGAACGTTTGAAAAGTAATAGGTTAATGCAGCCTGAATAACAATGACCTTGTTAGCTGTACTTTATTTGCTTCATTTGTGTAGGAAACTCTAGTGCAATCACGATTAGCGCTAGCATTCACTCGTACGCTTTAAGCTTCTCCTCTCTGGACTTGCTCGTAAATCGCATTCGTATCACTTGGAGTCGCATGTCTGCACAGAGAAGACGATATTCTGCCCGGTTCCTGAAATGACAATAGATCAATTATTCCAAACACGACTCACTTCCGAGATGCCATTCTCGGGTGCAGTCCTTTCTTAGAGAATTGGAAAAGATCTACTCATAGACTCAAGATCTATAACTTAGGGGCATGGTAGATAATAATCGATGAGATCACCAATGTAAAAGAGAATGGACTATAAATTGTACCTTGGCTGAAAATGTCATTTAATGTATCATATACATGCCAAGTTTCTCTCGTTATCTGATCACATGGTGAAAGAAAAGTAAATGACAAATTCACTTTGTCCTCATCGGGCTTCCTTTTTATTCAATATGGCTTTGTCCTTCAGTCCCTTGCAGTGGCAACTTCACCCAGCGGAGAGGAACCATCCTGTCCCCCGGCTACCCTGAGCCGTACGGCAACAACCTGAACTGTGTGTGGAAGATCATAGTGACGGAGGGGTCGGGAATTCAGGTGGGTCCCCCAAGTGCAGAGTCTGCAAACGGGTCAACTCTGGGCCGTGGGCTTCTCTCTCTCTCTCTTTCTCTTTCTCTTTGTCTTCCTTTCCTTTCCTTTTTCCTTTCCTTTCCTCCTTTCCTTTTCTTTCCTTTCCTTTCCTTTCCTTTTTCCTTTCCTTTCCCTTCCTTTCCTTTCCTTTTCTTTTTCCTTCCCTTTCCTTTCCTTTTCTTTTTCCTTTCCTTTCCTTTCCTTTTCTTTTCTTTCCTTTTCTTTCCTTCCCTTTCTCCTTTCCTTTCCTTTCCTTTTCTTTTTCCTTTCCTTTCCTTTCTCCTTTCCTTTCCTTTCCTTTCTCTTTTCCCCTTTCCTTTCCTTTCCTTTCCTTTCCTTTCCTTTCCTTTCCTTTCCTTTCCTTCTTTCCTTTCCTATTTTGTATTGGTTATTTTAAATACATAGACCGTAATCTGTTTCTCTTTTCTTACTATCTCTACAACATGTTTCCAATAATCATGTTTCTATATTAGGGATCAAAATAATCCATTTTTAGGCTAAAACTTATCAGAAGCACACTTTGTAGAGATTGTTGAATGTTTTCATGGTCTATCTCCTCTGCCTTTGCCATGTCCATGCACATGCGTGTGTATCAGTCACGAAACCCCCCATCTGAGCAGACCGATGCTGTCAAGCCACAGACAGCACTAACTCAACACCGTGGTTTGGCAGATCCAGGTGATCAGCTTTGCCACGGAGCAGAACTGGGACTCGCTGGAGATCCACGACGGAGGAGATGCAGCCGCCCCCAGGCTGGGGAGTTTCTCAGGTGAGATGTCCCCGGGTCGGAACGTGCAGACACTTAGGAAACAGAGCACACGACACCCAGGTAGACATTTTCCTACGAAACCCCTCCGTCTCCAAAGCGGACTCTCTAGTGTTGAAAGGCTCAGAGCAGCATCACCACACACAGGCGAGAACACGGAAAGGTGTGTTCTCCGTGCGCAGGGACAGGCTGCACGTGTCAGGTAGCTCAGCTTCCAGGTGTGGCAGGTTCCCAGGCTGGCGGTGGGGGGAGAACTGGGTGAGATGATGGGAGGTGAGGAGGAGGCTGAGATTCGGAGTGGCCCCGGGGGGGCGTGGTTCCTAGGCTGTGAAAACGGAAGCAATCTGGGAAATCACACTGCGTTATGGGACTCAGTTAGGACCCAGATCTGCAGCTTTTTGCTACATAAGAGTTGTAGAAAGTCTTGACTCTTTACTCGCAAGTAGCCAGACTGGAGCTGTGGTCGAGGCAGCTCGGTACCCTCTGATTGTTCTTCGCACCCCCAACACGCACAAATGCACCTGTCAGAGAGATTTGCCTTTCGAAATGCACCGGCAAGCCCCGCCCTGCCCTCCCAGGAGCATCACTCCGATCTCAGCAGTGTTTTCTTTCATCCTAGCAGGCCATCCTTCCCCGCAGACACGTGACGCTCTATACAACGGCGTCAGCACGTCACACATCACCAACGGCAGAGTGGTGATTCCCTGAGCACTCGGGTGTGCAGATGTGTGTTGACATGTTTGTTGAATTCTACCCTGGAAATAGCACCGTGAACTAAGTTCCATCACTGTTCTTGTTTTAGAGATGAAGAACAAAGATGTAGACACTACAGAATTGCCCAGGATGAAACAGAAAAATAATTATTTTTCTGAGCTCCCCCTGGCCACAATGGACTAGGTGCTATCCATCTCCTTTTTTTAAAAAAAAAAAAAGCTGTCGAGTAAGAGTAGAATGGAGATGTTTAGGGAAGCAATGTACACAGTTAAAAAAAAGAATCCCCAGCCTCCCTGTGCACTGGGGACAATTCGGGCCAGTGAGCTAGAAGGAGGCGTCTACTGAGGAACAGCCATGGGTAGGAGACCCACAGACGGAAAGCAAAGAAGGGAAGTGTTTTCTAAAAGAATTTACGTGTAGTTAACTAGAGTAATGGAGTGGAAAAAGTCACTGATTACCCCAAATTACGGGCAAAACCAGGCAAAAAGTAGTGCAAATAATGTAATAAAAACATATTTGGATAAATTAGTTAGATCTGTAGTAAGAACATATTGTTCTTTCTAAAAATATTATCTGAAAACGCAGAAATAATATAATAGGGAGAGGACGGCAAATGGCAAACGTCACACAAACTGAACAAAATAATTGGTTGATGTTGGTGTTTTTAGTGATGTCTGTTTCTTTTCTTGATGTTACAGAAGTGTCTCGAGTTGGGCCCTGTGCGGTTCACGCCCCTCCTCCGCCCTGCCTCTCCCTCCCCGTTCCCTGTCCCAGGCCTGGGCGGCCCTTCCCAGCTGTGCAGCCAACACTCGGCTTCTGTTGGAGCCTGGGACAGATTAATTTTCATTTTGCTAAAGGGCCGAGTGGCTCGCGGTGCAACATTCCGCCACCTGCACTGATTATCTGTTACGTAGTTTACGCAGCCTCTCCTTATGGTGCTTGCTGACCAGCAAGGGCAGGCTTGCGGTCTGTTCCCTACAATTGTCCTGTTTGTAAAAGTTATCTATCTCCATCTATCCATCTATCCACCCATCCACCCATCCACGTATCTATCCATCTATCTATTTATCTATCCATTCATCCATGTATCTATCCATCTATCTATCCATCTATCTATCCATCTATCTGTCCATCCATCTATCTGTCCATCTATCCACCCATCCACATATCTATCCATCTATCTATCTATTTATCCATTCATCCATGTATCTATCCATCCATCTATCCATCTATCTATCCATCTATCTATCCATCTATCCATCCATCTACTGATCTATCCATCCATATATCTATCTGTCCATCTATCCATCTGTCTATCCATCTATCTATCCATCTATCCACGTATCTATCCATCTATCTATCCATCCATCTATCCATCTATCTATCCATCTATCTATCTATCTATCAATCCATCCATCCATCTACCGATCTGTCCATCCATATATCTATCTGTCCATCTATCCATCTGTCTATCCATCTATCTATCCATCTATCCACGTATCTATCCATCTATCCATCCATCTATCTATCCATCTATCCATCTGTCTATCCATCCATCCATCCATCCATCTATTCATTTATCCATCCATCCACGTATCTATCCATCCATCCACATATCTATCCATCTATCTATCCATCCATCCATATATCCATCTATCTATCCATCCATCCATCTGTCCATCTATCCATCCATGTATCCATCTATCTATCCATGTATCCATCTATCTATCCATCCATCCATCTGTCCATCTATCCATCCATGTATCCATCTCTCTATCCATGTATCCGTCTATCTATCCATCCATGTATCCATCTATCTATCTATCTATCTATCCATCCATCTATCTATCCATCCATCTATCTATCCATCTATTTATACAAACAAGGCCAAACAACAAAGGCGTTACATCAGCAAACATTTTAAGTGTCTGTCACCCTACACACACTGTTGTTTTCTTACAGTGAATTATGCACTAACAATTCAGGCCTGAAATGACCCCACCTCCCAGAGCCAACCCCCCTTAGCAGCCAGGGAAAATGGAATGAAACACAGACCCCAGATTGCAGGCAGGGAACCCACCTTCCTAAAGGCCATACACACGCACACGCACACGCACACACATGCACTCCTCCCATGCAGGCCCATGCACACATCCCACACACATGCACACCTGCACTCATCTCTTTCACACACACACACGCACACACGTGCACTCATCCTGCACACTAAAAGGTCTAAAAGCAGCAAGTGTCTGTACCCTGGGGTTAACCCCCTCCCAGCTTTAGTTGTTCGAAAGGCTCAGCTTTTGAAAGCAGAGAGGGTGGCGATGAAGGCTTCATGGTGGAGGGACTGACAAGAAGGAAGGTTGGGGAGCTTCCCAGGCCTGCACATTTCCTCCAGGAGATTAGGGTATAATTGAATTCCTTGCAGCACCACAGGAAGCGACAGGACCTCGGAAAGGCTAGATTTGGGACCAGGGAGTTGTCAGAGAGAGTGCCGTCAGAGGTGTGTGCAAAGCCTTGGAACCACTAGAATTCGAGGGTCTGCGTGAGCTTGGGGAGTGGGCACACGTGAAGCAAAGAGCTGAGGACCCCAGAGTTCAGGGCCGGTGGACGTCCTGAGGAGAAAAGGGATTCCTGGTAATGATGCAGATTAAATTCTCCCCACTCCCCAGGACGAGTCCTCAAAGCGAAATGAAGCTGATTTAGAAATTTATTAAAAGGTGTTTTTACACCCACAGCTAGAAGTAAAATTTGCGAGCATTCTCCATGTGTGAAAAGAGTATTTTGTGTGCAGAATGGATGCACAGGGAGAAGGCCAGGCACGGCTTTGCAGATCAGCTGATGGCTGTTTCATCAGTCCAGGCAGGAGATGAAGGCAATGATAGCCGAGTGGAAGAGTAATTACACCTGTAGCACCTCCGTATTTTGAGTGGCAAGATTGGTCGCTTGTTGTTCTTAGGACTTAATGAAGTTCGAGTCTTTGAGGCTCTTTCCTAATCAGGGAAAGAGCTTTGTATCGAGTCTGAAAATAATCGGTGCGTTTGGAGAGGTGGTTAATGGGCTCTACCTGGCTGATAAACACAAGTCTGTTAAATGAATAAGTGAGCGGCTTAGCTTGGGAAATGAGTAGAGATGTTTGAACAAGTGGGAATGAGAAAGGCAAAGCAGACCAGGGCAGAGGGAAGCAGCATCCCAGGCCTGTGATCGGGGGAGCACCTTGAAACAAGAAAAATAAATTATGAAAACAAAGTAATGAGACGAAACTAGAAATGCAGGCAGCGGTCTGTGGTCAGATCATGCAGGGTCTTAAGGCCAAATCAAGGAGGCTGAAAGGTGGTCCTAAGATGATCAGGAATCTGTGAGAATTTTAACATGACATAATCACAAATACTTACTTAAAAGAGTTTCCCAGTTACTGAACAGTGAATTGGATTAGGGCAAGAGCAGATTCAGGAAACAAGGTAGAAGATCGCACTACTCCTGGTAACGGGCACGTCAGGCTGGTCCTGGGCTGATGGCTGGGAGACGGTGAGATGAATGAGGGAAACCGGTTTGGGGAGAAGTTTGGGTTCATTAGGGCCTGAGGACTGAGAGGGAGGGAGCTTCGGCAGAGGGCGTGCGCGGCCGCTAACGGTGCTGCAGGTTAAGACAGGGAACAGGGAGGCTGATCAGATGTTGCAGGTTTGCACACGTCATGTGTGTACAGAGACAGCCGCAGTCCTCACCCAGAGCTGTTGATTTCGGAGGACATTGGAATCATTTAAGGGGAGAGTGACGGATGATGACAGAGGGTCTCATCTTTTCAATAGTATTCATCTACTTACAGTAACTATCACCTTATCCCGGGGCTTCATTATTTAACCACTTCGGCACCAGCGTCGACTATAGTCAACAGCCACAGCTGAACGCAAGCATCGACTTTAGCCGGCAGCCAAAAGCTTTTGCTTTTATCTCTGCAGTTGCAGTGTGCACGCTCAGCTAATAAGTTACTACGAATCTGTGACCTTTTAACAAGTCCTTAGTAGGAGTTATTATGGTTATTTTCCTAAAGCTGCCTGTAAAGTAAAACAAGCTTTCAGGGCTTTAAAGCTTTCCTCATCACACAAGAGCAAAACAGATGCGTCGTCAATGCACAGCACAAACTATCGTGCGGACTGTGAGTGCCGGCTGTGGGCAAGGTTTCGCGGCCGGTGAGCGCCGGACCGAAGTGGTTAAAATACAATTTCTCTCTTCGTCCACTCGCCCTGTCTTCGGCTTAGCTCACGCTAGTAATTTGCCTGCGCCGCGGTGAGTCTCGCACGATGGGTGTTTGCTCAGTGTCTGGTTTGCACAGACTTGTTTAGAGAACGGCTTCCATCCGGTAGAGTATCGAGCATATACGCTTTAGGAAAAAAGTCATTTAAACGCGTCTGTTATTTTTCCGTATTTTGATGTGTTCTCCCACAGCGTCTTCTGCTTGGGAGTGAAGAACGTGATTCTCTTTATCAGCACCTGCCAGCACCTCCCCTTGCCTGTGACCCTTGTCCTTGGGGTCCTCATTTCCTTTTCCGATGTGTCCCTCACGCCGATGCGGGCTGCGGGAACACTGTAAGCAAAGGAAGCAGCGTCATAAAACTAAACCTATGTTTTCCTTTTCATGCACGTTTAGTTGAAATCATTCACAGATCTCTGGGGAACAGTATTCAGTAGGAGCTGCTTAGGGAACGGAAAGGGGACGGTCACATCGTCCAGACCAACATCTTGCGAGTCACATGCCGGATGGGCACCTACCCCGTCTCTCCTGAGACTTGAGGGTGGTGGAATTTTGTCTCTTCTTTGTTCACATCAAGTAAAATCAAAAAACATAGATAAAATTTAAAGTAGAAGATCGCATTGTTACGGCAATGCAAGAGCCGCACGCTTGGCAAAATATAAGAGTTTTTGCACCATAGACAGTGTGCCAGACCGATGTCACATCTGCTTGAGGACACCAGAGGAAATGACGTGGACATTTTTACTGCATCTAGAAAAACAGGACAGCTGACTGTGTCATGCTCAAAATCAACACTCAGATTAAACACGTGGGGATCAATCTAGAGGAGTCTGTAAGACTAAATAAATATCCCCGTATATTTAATATTCAGAAAATTGAGCGAGTTTGCAGCGCTAACGCCCCGTCCACGTTATCTCCGACAGGGACCACGGTGCCGGCCCTGCTGAACAGCACCTCCAACCAGCTCTACCTGCACTTCCAGTCCGACATCAGCGTGGCGGCAGCCGGGTTCCACCTGGAATACAAAAGTAAGGTCGACTATTTTTGCATCTGGCTTTCGTTGTTATATCGAGCCCTTTTCTTAAAGGAAATGTAAAAATGCATGATCTTATTAGATAGTAAAATATTGCCTGTTCTAAAACTATGTCTAAGATTTGCATGAAATCGGGTCTTATAAACCCTAGCGCTATGAAATATCTATTACAAAAGAAGTGTAGAAAGTTTAGCATCTGGAATAATTAGATAAAACTGCTATCGTTTCAGGTTGTTTGTATTAAAAAGCACAAAAACTAGCCATTTGTAATATGGCTGGTTTTCCTGCGAGTGATGAAAAATATTCGTATTAGCATCCAAAAACATGGGAAATCATAACTTCCAAATAGATTATGGCGATAAGCCTTTTCTGTTGCAAGTCTCAAAGGCTGTTAAAATAAGAACTAGCAAAGAACAGTCACTCCGGTGCCTGCATCTGTGTATTATTCATTTTAATTGGAAGGAGGCGTCGCCCAGGAGACGCTAACCTTTTAAAAATGGATGTGAGACTGAGTTAATAGCTTGATGAATGGATGACAAAGGTCAGATTCACAAATCCTTTTCGGCGTTCCGATTACGCAGGTAAACCTTGCAGAAGCGAAATAAGAATTCCCAATGAGAATAAGGTTTATTTTAGGACATGTTTTCAAACACTAAAAAACGCTTAATGTCGATATTCATCTCCTTTAATAAGCAGTTGCAAATAAGCAAATACACGGATGCGCTTTAATAAGTGATCTTTTGAATTGAGATAAACAGTTTGCTGGGACGTGAACGGGTGAATGCCTTTGAAAGGCCAGATTTCCAGGTGATGATGAATATTCTGGACCAGATACAAACCGCAGGGCTGTTTCTCATTCTGGTTAAATTTCCCTACTCATTACCGGCATTTGTATTCCACTTTATATGAATAGAACTGCTTCAGTGACAGTGTAGGATTATACTGTGGATGTTATTTATGTAAGCTATGACTGGGAGAAATCTGCTTCTTTGATACATTCTGTGAGCATCTGTAGATAGGAAAATATAAACCTTATTTATGGTAGTGTTAATAAGTTCACTGATGGTTTTCAGCGGTGCTAGTTAGAGTTGATGAATGTCCTTAACCCTCTCAAACCGGTCTTGTAGCTTCTGGCTTTTCATTCACTTTTCACGGAAAGAGGTGCTAGCAAAATAATTAGTCTATGATTATTATTGTACACAATGACCCCTCCACTCACATGGGCTACAGCTCCATCAATATAATTATCTACATTCCACTTTATTCCTAGTCAACATAATTCATGAAAAGAGAGAGATTCACATATTTCTCATTGAAATGAACCTTCTTCGAGAATCCAAGCCCTTGTATAATTAATTAATGTATTTATTTTTTATTTGGCCAAACATCATACTCATTTCCACTTATTATTTTCGAGTGGTTGTTTTTTTCTTTTTTTTTTTTTTTTTTTTTTTTTTTGATGCTAACACCATTTGAGTAGTAAGAGGAATTCATTTCTCTGTGCTAACTCTTCATGCCAGAGTTCGAAATCTAAATTACAGAAAGGATTAGTAGAATTAACCTTACTAAGTTCAGCATCAAATGCTATTAGGACCACTGATGTAAATTGCCAAAATAATTTCTAATATTTTTAACCTGTTGACATAGCTTTTGCATCTACCTGAAAAGACGTACTGCCAATCTGCAAATACCTAAATTCAGACCGTTTTTGCCGAAATGTATTTCCACAAAATAAAAATGAAACAACAAAGAGGCACTTAACTCTGTAACAGGTCTTGCTTTAAATGTGCTATAACTCTTCACTCATTTATCCTCAAAACAACCCCCATATTTTTGAGGTATGCTCAGATTTTCAAGGTGAAGAAACAGAACGGGAACATTTTGAGCCTGTCCAGGTCCGAGTCGTGCTGCTAATTCCTAACTCGGCGCAGAGGCACACAGATGTGTCTTGTCATGAACCCTGTGTGCTGACACCTGTGTGAATGTCCCCACCGCCTGTCAGAGTGGTGGGGCACAGACGGCCCCGCTTCAAAGCAGCGACACCAGGAGTCACCAGTAGGTTGAGTCCACATTTCAGCTATTGTGACTAGCGCTGCAACAAACAGGGGAGTGCAGGTCTCTCTTCCATATATTGATTCCCTTCATTTTTGGATACACGCCCAGCAGTGGAATTGCTGGATATATCAGTTCTGTTTTAGATTTTTGAGGAAAGTGTCCAGTGGATGTATGGCTAAAGAAAATGTGGTCTATACACACAATGGAATATTACTCAGCTGTAAAAAATGAATGACATCCTGTCACTTGCAACTATACCAATGGAACTAGAGCTCATTATGTGGAGTGAGGTAAGCCAGGCACAGAGAGACAAATACTGCATAGTCTCACTCACATGTGGGAGCTAAAAAAGTGGATCTCATGAAGATAGAGAGGGTCACCAGAGGCTGAGAACAGGAGAGGAGTCGAAGAGAGGCTGACTCATGGGCACAAATATACCCTGAGATAGGCAAGCTAAGGCCCGGTGTTGCATAGATCAGTAGGGTGACTATAGTTAATACTATAGATCAACTGTATATTTCAACATAGCCATAAAATAATAATTTGAATGTCTCTAGTAGAAGTAAAAAATAAATATCTAAGATAATCAATATTATTTGAGTTGATTAAATTGATTATAGGAATGTATCAAATTGTCACATACACCCCCAAAATATGTACATCTAATATGTATCAGTAAAAAAAGAGTCAGTAGTAGTTGAATAATGGGTAGAAAATCAAGGAGCTTGTGAGTCCATGTTGGAGATTAAGTTTGTCTGGAAAACCTGAGCGGTTGCAGTGTGTCCACACCAACTTCCACCTGGGCAGTCTCAGCTTCCTCACACGGAAATGAAGACTGGGCCCTCCTACTTACAGCAGGACATTACTCCGAGCGGATACCGGTAGGAATTTCTCAAACAGAGACCAAACACTTTTATTTGAAAGGCATGGGTTGTAAAATGATTAACCATAGCAAAAGTGATTCCAAGAGGGTCAAGTTTCATAGGTATGATCTAGATTACTCTGTGATCGTACAGAATCCAGGTAAAAGCTTAAAAACTAAGTAGCACTGAACATTTAGCATGTTCTATATCCGTATATTCTTGGTTCGCATTATTTAATTTGATTAGACATTTGAGAATGAGCACAAGTGACATGCTTGCTCTGGGCTCTTTTCTCCCAAAAGGAACCACACCAAACCAAAGCAAAACAAAGATTCAGAGATCTCAGATTACAGATGTGTAAACAGCAGTAATGTTGGTTTATCCTGGAAATTACAGAATCTAACCTGAACGTGGGCAACGTGGAGCTCACTGCTAGGTAGCAAAACGGCAGTAATTATTTCTGAACTCGGTGTTGAGGTCGTCGGTGGGTCTGGCAGGAGGTCACGTTTCAGGCTTTCTGACTCCTCCAATGCCGAGCGGCCACCACCGTGTGCTTGGCGAGGGCTGGGGTTAGAACCCCACCTTCAGCTTTCCCAAGCAGCCGGTCTCTGTCTACACTGCTCCCCCATAGCAGATGGCGGACTCCCGTTTCTCTGTGCTGAGCCCGCACGGGACTCAGGGGCTGGTTTGGTTGATCTTCTGATCTTCTGTCAGACCCTTGCTTCTGCACAGAGGGTGGGTTTTCTCAGCATCTCTGTCCTCCCTACCGAGGGGGTGAAATCCTACCTGTGGTTGGCCTTGGGCGGGAATTTCCTGCCTGTGCCCGGAGCTAGGAGACCTCAGTCTTGGAATTGGCAAAGGGTCCTAAGCTCCTGCCGCCCTCCTGCCCTGTCCCCAGATTTGCAAGTTGCTTTTCTTCTGCAAGCTGCACTGTTTGTCTTCATCTGGTCCCGAGATGGCAGGGTTTGCTGCTCCTCCCCACGGTGGTTTAGGGCGTGTGTGACCCAAGAGTGAAGGTTCAGAGACGTGCATGCGTGGTTTCGTGCCCCTCTCTCCCCAGATCCCTGGCACTCGGGGTGGGGGGCTCCCCCCCAGGCTCCTGCTGTGTCCCCAACATTTCTCCTGGCCACCAGCTGGGGGCCTGTGGGAGGAAGGACACACTCCATCCGTCTGGGTCCCTGCGGCCATTTGCTCAGATGGAGTCGGTTGGTTCTGACCTGGTCGCTTTCACCTGAGCTCGGCCACGAGACCTCATCTCTCCGGGAAGGGGCTTGTCCTTTAGCATCGAGGTCACCTGGGCATCCGCAACCTCAGCTCCCCGGTGGGTTCAAGAGAAGTTGTGATTCTGTAGTTCGGCATCTTCTCACTCTTAAAGTGGGAGTGATGTTTTATTTTGTAGATTTCTGTATCCCAAGTGGATGGGATTTTTACATTGTTCTAGTTCAAGGGTTTTAAAATTTAGGGGTTTCAACATTTCTTTAGTGGGTTTTAAAATTACTCGAGGGGGATTTTTAGGGGCTTTAGGGGTTTTAAAATTACTCTAATTCGACGATGGCTATATGAATACTAAAACACCTTTTAGGTTAACCATTGAGAAAGCTTTTCTCAAATGCTTGTTTTTAAGCATCAGATTAAGAAACTTTCTGAGTTTCCTATCTCAAACATAACTTTAAATTAGTGACATAGGTTTCATCGCAACTGAAAAACTTTGAGAGGTATTCACAGATAAATCACAGAATTAAATTTATTATGCATTGATAATACAGATAAATTATTAGCAGGATGATCTCATCTAATTGAGAACTGCTTCCTATTTAGAGATAGTTTGTGACAGAAACCACTTGTTCTGATTTTTATATATAACAATGCTTGTTTAATAATCATATTTTTCATTTTTAGACTTTATTAAATTCAACTATTGTTATGATTGAACTTATAGGCATTTGTCTTACTAAATCAGAAGTTATTTGAGTTCTGGGTCCTCCATGAACCCTTCAACACCCCATCTAATGGCATCGATCCAAAATTAATACCCTAAAGCCAATCAGTGTATTAGACCTCAAGTTAAAGGCTGCTACAATTGTTCTGTTTCGTGCTAGTGTAATAATGCCACTAAGTCAAGCCAACACCCAAGTAATTCTATTTATGGAATTTTTTTGTTTCACCACCTTTCTTAAGAGGAATTTTTCCAATCCACTTTCACTACTGGGAAACCCAGTAGAGTTAACAAAATATCTCTAGAGTCCATAAGATATGACATTTGCCCTGAAAGGCAGGTAAGATAGACATGCTACAGTGCATATACATCCTGTGATATAACATATTACCATTTCAAGTATGCCAAGTTCAAGGCTTATTATATATAATTAAGTCCTTTACATAATATATTTATATAATTGGTAGTTAAGTGTATAGTGAAAACAATGTGTCATGAATGGAGAAGACCTCACTCAAAAAAATACATAGTCAAATGCATAAAAAATAAGAATGTCTGGATTAAAAATAAGATAACTTATTTTCAAGTATTTGATGCAACTTAAAATGAAAAAAAAATGTGTGTACAATGAGGAAATTATTTAAAAGAAAAAACATTTTAAAGGCAACCAAACTAAAAAGAGAGGTATAAATGTGTTAGCCACCTAATAAGAGCATTGCTATTATTAAACCTTAAATTTAGCATTGAATTTTCTGGAAGTGAAAAACAAAAGAGGTAATAGAATTTATTTACATAATTCTCTTTTTTAAGAAATAGAATATAGTAATTAGTTGAGATAAACTCTCTTGTTGCTCTGTATTCTAAAAGGTACTCTTCGTTTGCAAGGGAATGGTCTTCAAAAAAGATTTTCTAGAAAATGCAGAAATGATCTTTACGTGACAGTCATCTCTCAGTTTCTGATACAATGTTGGGAACATGATATAATTAACTGACTTAGTTTCTGCAGGTGACTAAGTGGGTGATTGCATTGGTCTGCAGAATATCAGCACTGTGAAGTCATGGTATTATGGGTGTGCTTCTGAAACCCTCTCTTTCATGCTTGTTTTCAGTGATTAAGTACGAGTTGCATTTCATCTCCTTTGTGTATTGTCTCAAAACAGGCGCTACAGAGGAAAGTATCTAAGTGAGGATTAAAATTCAGGAAAATAACCTACCTCTTTTGAAATGAAAAGTACTAAACATTTCTAGCAGGATGTCACCATAATTGAATATTGACAACTTGGATTAGCCCTGTATAATTACAATAATCCTTAACATGCAAATTTTTAACGCATGTTTTAATGACTCTTTAGTATTGCATTGGTAATAAGGTGTCTCAGTTCGAATTTCGGCGGGCATGAGTTAACATGCCAACAAATGAGAGATCGGACAAGGTAGAACCTTAACACACTTCTGGGTGCATTTGCAGAGATTTCTTCCTGGGCGCTCAGAGAGGAGACCACAGCATGCCGTATGAACAAGTGTTCTTTCCATGGTGTAATGATGGTATCTTCTTAATCGCTTCATGTTAAGACCCTTATTACATTTATTTCTATATGAATCAACTCGTAAGATTTTCTCTAAATATTGTCATTTCAAAAAACCTCCTGAGACCTTTCCTTCACTCCACAGTTTGGCAAGCAAAGAATGCCTCTGTGTGTCTTATTTAAATTGCTTTTATTAACATCAGTTGACAATTATTCATGTCTCTCTCATTCTCTACTAAGTTCTACCTGTGCCAAGGACCAGGGAAATATTTAAATTAATATAGACTCTAGCTTCTCTTTTACATCACAGAGAATTCCAGAGACCCTTCTGGGAATGAGAAGTCTCTCACACAAGATTTTTAGGCATTCAATATTTATTTGTGTGTTGAGTGTAACTCAAAAGACTGATAACAGGTTAAAACTTTACTCCTACCTGTTTATATTTTGGTATCTTAACGATTATTAAATTTCAGGGAAATGTGCAATATAAATTAATCACAAGGTCCTTCAGTTGACTTTCTTTCTAAATAAAGGGGCTGAAATAAGTTTTTCTGTTGTCCTCTGCTAGTCTTTGGAATTTCAGGCTTTAATGGATTTGAGGAGGGCAGAGGCAAGGGTGGATTCTACGGAACTGGGTCCTTATCCTAAAATCACGTCTTGTGGACAGTCAGCTACTATTCCCACAATTATTTAAAAGGTGGGTCCTACCAGTAAGCTCGTGTACTTACAATCTGACCCAGTCGTTGCTTGCAAGAATCCTCAATCATAAAACAAATTCTGCGGCTACTCACGTCTCAGAGTGTCGCTCACGTGAAAAAGACTTTTATTGGAAATTAGTGGTTGTCATTTGGCACATCTGCCTCTGTGACTCACGTGAGGCTGCTGATTGATTGTTTCTGTTTGGGACAACTTTCACCGAGCGTGCACACCTGCCTTCCTTCCACCAGCTCTGGAGGTGGCTGTGGTTCCCCTTAGGTGAGATGCAGGTTCCCTGCATTCATCACCAGTCATGCAGTTTTAGAACATTAAAAAAGAGAAATCTATTGCAATTGTGTATATATTTTACTTTTTTAAAAGATTCAATAAAGTGCCTGATTCAGTCAGTTGAGGACTGATGATTTGGCCTATTGAGTATTAAGAATTTCGATTAAATCTGAATATTTTACATTTGCTTATTTTTATAAAATTCAAATAAGTGTAAAAGTTTTGTTAAGCATCGAAATGTGTACATATAGTCACATGCATTACATGTCTGCATTTTATTTGATAATTATTCTCTTTAATATATCTGACATACAAATTAAACAATCTGAGAAGCCTTTCAGAAATTGCTATCATTGTCATCGTTTTAAACATATAATGGACCTTCCGCTCAAAAACCCTGGAAACTATAATAAATGCATGCGCCACTAGATTTATTTCTGTGTAATTGAGGCTAAGTTCAAGTGTAATGTTTGGCATTTTAAAATACCAACTAAATTTAATAGTTGAGTTTTCTGAACCGTATGTCTGTCTAGTAAATTTTAAAGTGGAATGAGTTGCTAGAATTTATAATAAATAGCTCTATGGAAAAGAACACTTACACGGCTATATCTTTAGTAATCATTCCCATTCATAAAACAAATGTAGCAACTCTGCCATAAATACATAGCCCAGGACCCATGTATAAACAAGGATGTTTCATTTTTCACTACAAATGAGGGATACATTCAGCAACATGCCTCTGGGCACTGTTAATCTATTTATTGTTATTTCTTAAAGAGATAGGTATCACTAAAGAGCCACTACTTCATATCATTAGTTCTTTGTTAATAAAAACAGTAGAACACATTATCTGGCAGACAACATATTTTTTAGATAATGGCTGAGATAATTTTGCCCAAATTTATTCTTTTTTTTTCAATTTGTTAATTCAACAAATGTGTATTGGCTTATTCCAGACATGTGCTAGGTGCATGGTATAGACTGATTGTCTTTTTGAGCTCTGGCTGCTATAACCAGATGCCACAGACCAGGTGGCTTAGATGACAGACATTTACCTTTCACAGTTCTGGAGGTCAGAAGGTCCAGGGTCAGGGTGCCAGCAGACTCAAGTTTCTGGCGAGGTCTGCTCACTGGCTTGACCATCTTTTCATCGTGTCTTGTCCTTACTTGGCCTTTCCTGAAGGCCAGAAGAGAGTTCCAGTCTCTTCCTCCCTTTCGAAGGGTACAAATTTCATCATGAAGTCCCACACTTGACCTCATCTAACCCTAATTATTTCCCAAATCCCCCGCCTCTAAATGCTATCACCCTGGAGGTTCCAGCTTCCACATGAATTTTGAGGGAAACGAAACATTCCACCAGTAATGCTAATGAGGAAGAAAGAACAGGTGTTTGTCTTCGTGGATCCAGCGGTCTAGTCAGGGAAACGAAGCACGCTAACTGTCCAGGAGCAATTTTAATCTCAGCCTGTGACGAGGCCGCACGGTGTGGGGCCGGATGTGTCATTTGGGGAGAGGCAGGAGAGCTGGGTGTGCAGACAAGATGTGCCATTTCCTGGTTTTGTGGCTTTGGGTGGGTTACTCACCCCCGCCCCAGGGATGAGGGTGTCAGCCTGGATCCGTGAGGCTCAGGTGCTGTGCAGGACACACCTCCCCGTGTCATTAACGGGTGGTGCGCAGTCCAAAATGGCTCTGGGATCAGGCACAGTTGGGGAACCCGGCGTTAGATAAAGCTGGAGAGGATTCACTACTGCGCCATTTCTCTGCGCCTTTAGAATACTAATATAACTTATGAATCCCTGAGAGAGACACACAATATTTGACTTCCCCCAAGTGTATTTTATCACTTCCCTTGACATTGGACACACAGTCCTTTATTCTCTGAAGTGACCTTATGTTCTAACAAATGAAAGTAACAGAAATACCATTTATTACGTGTGCCGAACCTGCCAACAGTTTGCAGGTCCGACAAAATCATTTTAGCCCCATGTGCAGCCTAAACGCCCTGGACAATAAATAAAACATTGTTTCTTTCTTTTCTATTCCTAGAATTGCATTGCATTCATGGAGTTTTCTCTGCAGATGATCTTTGTTGTGCTGAAGCCTTGCTGACCCATTATGCGTGTGCTATAAAAGTCTGCGTGTACAGTATACGCACTTTTCTACGTGTATTTCTGTGATGATGGCATCTGGCTTTTATTTAATCTGTTGTCACGTTCACATGAGGTCTCCCTAAGTGACTGGATGTCTTTCTTCCCCTGTTTTCCAGCACATATCCTGACCTTTAATGCAATTTTTGAATTAGGGTTTTAAAGAGCTGATCAGCAGAACTTCTGTCTTAGGGTACAGCACCCCTCTAGGCCTATAAAGAAAGATGAATTTTTATCTATCAGTTTTGTGCAAAAGGATAATTATTTAGTTAGTTACAATAAACAGTGTAGTCAACAATTTTTTTTTATTTTCAAAATTAAAGAATGACTTTTTATATCATCATAGCATTCGTGATAGTCTACCTATGTATCGGATGCTCATGTGTCTGAACATGTATGTATTTTGATTTATTTCCCATGCCACATACTCCAGTCCTGTTCATCTTTTCCCTTGGATCTGCTTCCTTGCTCTTTGGTTATTACGTTGACAGTTGTTTTGAGCTCTCCAGTTGGAACGTATTTTTTTTAAGTTGTCCATTTTGAAAACCACATACACTCTAGCAGTCAAATGCGGACGATGCCAAGTTGAGAAAAATCGCCCAAAGTATTTCAGTCCCTAATATCCATAAAGGTCCCGTGTATCCTATTCTAAGTATTTGCTAAACATTGCATGTCTATCATGTATTTGAAAGTCATTTCTGTTTGCAAGATTTAAGCAAACTATTCTCTGAATTCTGCCCAGTGGATTTAGAACAATGGCTACAATAAATTCCAGGGACCTGACGAGGCCATTGTTATATTCCGATTCATAACTCTCACATTTCATGATCAGTGGTAGGTGAGGCCATTAAACTATATTTTTGGTCAAATTAGGACACTCATCTTTTTAATGGCTTTGTTTTATATTCTTTGCCTTCACAGGCTAGATTCATGGGGTTCGAAAACTTCTTTTGCTACATTCTAAATCTAATTGCAACTTTATATACGAGCACGTTTCAAAATGCCCGAATTTTAACATTGAAAATGAACATAAAATATATCTGAGGATGATATTATATAAAACAACGTGGTACGTAAGACTTGCCTCCCCCCAACGCTGCCCATTGTGTTTTGTTGTTTCTCTATAGCAGTGGTTTTAAACGTTTAGATTCCACAAGAATCACCTTTACATCATCTTCACATTTAATCAGGGGACGTGGCGATTCAGACTCAGGTAGTTTGAGAACCACTTTTTAAAGCAACATTGCTTTCTCACCTGTGCTGTGTTCTCTATCATTTATGGTATAAAATACAAGGACACTATGGTTTGAAAGAGCTAGAAATCCTTTCTATCAATAATTTTGCTAATAACGTGACTATTTGCTCCTTACGGATGAATCTGCTTCTGAGAAATTGACTTAGAATTTTCCTATCACATGATCCTGTTTCACAACTTATTTTTAGTCCATCTTTAGGACAGTTATTTTTTAATCTGTGTACATCTTCCTATCTATTTCTGTGTCTAAATAAATACCTTTTAAATGGCTGTTTGTGTGGGTTTGCCCATCACTTATGTGATCCTGCCTCCCCGACTTAACAACATAAATATCCCTTTCAACAGATGCAAACATCTTTCTTCTAAAATGTTGCATAAAAGAGAGATTTGTTAAAGAACATTCTCTCTTTAAATTTTTTTAAAAAGAAGGATATATACATTTATAGACCCAAATTTACCTTCCTTTCCAGTTCGTATTTATTACCAAACACCACCTTGCCTACTTGTTGTCACGTCATCTTTATTTCACATTTTGATCAGTACAATGATTACATGCAGCCTAATCTTGTTCTTCACCAACAGTTCTTCAGGAGAACACCTTCTGTCCCCTAAAAGTCAGAAAGTTAATCGTTTTATTCCACGTTACCGACTTTTTGCTTGCATTACGACACCCCCTTCCAGATTGCTGTTTCGGGTCCGTCACGTGCACAGTGGAGCTGTCTGCACAGAGACCTCACCACGTCCCCATAGGGCTCTGCTCTGGCCCTCCCGAGCCCCACGCTGGCCTGTTCCAGCACCTCCATCTCTGTCACACGCTCAGAGCCCAGCTGTCTTCTGCACGGGAGTCTGACACACCCTTAGCTACTAACACAAAATCCCTGCAGGTGTTTTGCCCCTACCCGTGACATAAAGCCACTGTTTCCACAGTGACTTCATCACTCCCCGTGTTGCAGGTGGATTACTGCATCTTCATGGGAGAAGTGCAATGTGCAGAAAATACCTGTCTTACCACTTGTCTACTTTGTCAATTTCTGGATACATAGAACAACAGGTTTAAGTGACATTACTTAAAAAACGCCCTTGCAAATGGCATGCACGATCTCTGCATTCTCAGCTTCTAGCATAGCCTGGATCCAGGCCGACGCTGGAGAAGGAAGAAAAGACAGATGGTTTTTCCTACATTTCAAACACTGTGGTCTGGGTATAACTGCTTCCCAAGTCTGACCATTCTAAACACTGGTTGGAATATTTTTGTGTGCTTTTATTTTATTCAGAAAATTAGTTATAATTCCTAAGGGGACAGATATACATGCAAGTTTTTTTTTTTTTTTCAGAGGATGATTTGGATTTAGAGAATTCAAGGAAGGAGAAAATGAAAATACATCAGTACACAATAACTGCATATAAATCAACATTTAATAGACAAGTATAGTAAATAAATAAAAACCCGTTATATCTTATGTGAGAAAGATGAGAATTTAGTAAATGGAATTTAATGTGAATTATTCATTTTATTTTTTATTTCAAAATATTTTTTTCTCTTCATTCTGAACTTTTTTGAGTTACAGATGTTATTTGTTCTCTGTCCTGCCAAGTGTATTCTTGAAGTATGTCAAAATGATGATGATGTGGTATCACCATAAATTAGATTTTTAGTGTTTCCAACTGCTCTTAGCAATTTTATACCAGGTATTTTAAGTACATATATTTTTCAGGGTGAAATAAAAAACTAAGTGGATATATGGCAGATGATCTTGCTCTTCTGTGGTAGGGAAGAAAGGATGGAATTTAAATGTCGTCGTCCTCTGTATTCTAAAGTTAAAAAAGAGAGAGAGAGAGATTTTAGACTCACACTAATAAAACAAGTAAAAGGCCTAAGTGATTGTATTTTTTTTTCATATTTAGCAGTTTTATCTTCTATGAAAAGCCCCAAATGGCTTGAAAATCTTTGCTAGGCATAAATATATTGCTGCTTAATCCTTATGCTGTCTGGTATATTTTTTTAAAATATAGCCATTTAGGGAAAAATCTATTTCAACTTAGAGAAACTTCATGACACTCCTCATTCCTACTCATCCCATGTGGAATCAATATGTCGCGTGGTTTGAACTTATTCATCCGGTTTATATACCCACGGTTTCCGTTGTGACCTGAATTCTGTAGCATGATGTCCTCAAATGAGCGATCCCACTGATGGGAAATGAAGACACTTCTCTCTCTCTCTCTCTCTCTCTCTCTCTCTCTCTCTCTCTCTCTCTCTCTCTGTTTAACCTTCTCAGGATCGGGGGGCAGAGGGCCAGGCCTGTTCCTGGTTCAACTTGGGGGTCTGGGGTAGGGACTGAGGGTGTGCAGCCCCACTATGGAGGAAGTGAAGGAGATGCACCATCAGCCCCCAAAGCAGAAGAGATGGGTTTATCTGCACAGGCTTCCTCCCCTGTGCACCTGGACCAGCCAAGCTGACCTCACTTAGCCTCTCCCTGACCTTCAGATGCAAGGAGCCTGTCTGTGGAGTTATTGTGAGAATGAGCTTTAGTACTGTGATGCTCTAGCACAGTGACTAGCACATGGGGGCCATATGGAGTGTTCTTCCATCCCTTGTTTTGCGTCTCCAAGAGAAGCCGGTGCAGACTCTGTAGCCTGGACCCAGATCCTGGTCCATGAGCAAGCGCTGTATGAGGGGCACTGGGTCCCAAGCTTGTTGTCACCCGTCTTGAAGTTCTTAATCATTTTATCTTTGAACTTGTGTGTTTTTGTTTTTGTTTTTTAAATGAGGGCCAATGGGACAATGGAGTGTGCATGGACAGAGAGAATCTGTTGGCAGCAGCCCCCACCACGGGACCAGCCCGGGGGCAGGGCAGGCTACTTGTGGTCTCCTTGTGCATGGGGACCACCAGGGTAGCTGCCCAGCTTGGACCTGTTCTTTCCACCTCCCACTGGTTTTTGCCTCTGGATTAACTAAGCTTCTCCCCCCTACTCCACCCCAGCCTCTCTGCTCAGGGTCCCAGCCAATTAGCTAATGCGATGAACTCACGCATGTCCGTGTTAAGTTCAAGAACTAGAGCATCAGTAATCCAAGGTCACATAAAGATCGATAAGCTGGTCTACTCTAGGGAGGCCCATCTCCCTGCTTCTTCAACACAGGCTGGACTGATGGATGAGACTCTTTGCAATCAACAACTCTTTAGCTCCATTTCAAAAGCATTTTTAATTCAATTAATTAACACATCCATCATCGCCCACGCTGTGCATTTTAGATCCTCAGAACTTGTTCCTCTTACAATGCAAAGTTTGTACCTTTGACTAACCAAAATGGATTTGGGCTTCTATAAAGTACCATGGCTACATGTTTTATTTATTCTCGTGAGGAGGCTTTATAGAGAGAGGTATCAGTGTTAATAATACTCAGAGTTAATTTATTTGATAGTTTAGTCTGAATTCCAATATTTTTATGATGAATTTTTCAAAAAAGCTTTGAGTGCCTTAACTGAGGGCAACTCATCCAAGAAAGTGCTGGGTTAACAGCTTTAGGGGCTGTAAATATGGGTCCTGTTTAACTAGAAAAAGACCGTTCATAAGAATTTTTTTGTTATCTAGAGAGAGAGAGACAGAGAAATAAGGGGGGAGAGAGAGAGAGAGACATAGAGAGATACTGAATATAAAATATTTGTTCTCATACAGTGTTTTTCTGGAAGAATAGAATTCCCAGATTCACGCTTAAATTTTTTTTCATAAAGGCTGCTACGTATGTTTGAGAAAAAAAACAAGAGGGCAAGATCACTGAGCTTTGCATATAATAGAAACGTGATTTTTTTAAAGGATCTTTCACCATGTCTATATGTCGGGATTGAGGTGTTTTATACTGAATGCGAAAGTAACAAATTTTATCGTACAAAGGAAAGCCTTGATTCGCAGCAAGATGGAAATGAAATAAATTAGCATGTACGAATTAGCTCATAACTCTGATTTAAAGTTACTTAACAGTTCTGGGTAGAATGACAAGAGGAAGAGTCACAGGAGGACAGCAATAGAGAAAGAAAACTTCCATCACTGAAACAGGCGAGAATCGTGTCTGTCTCGCGTCACTTCTGGTGTCTGTCTTTGCATCCCTGTAGCTGTGGGTCTGGCCGCGTGCCAAGAGCCGACCCTCCCCAGCAACGGCATCAAAATCGGCGACCGGTACATGGTGAACGACGTGGTCTCCTTCCAGTGCGAGCCGGGATACACCTTGCAGGTATGTTTCTCTCCACTTCTCGGTGACGGACACACTGCACCGTGGTCATCTCTGGGCCGCTCACTTAGAGATAGAGCCTGCAGGTTGGACCCAGACGGCTAATTTGGTTTTCCTCTTTCAGCCCGTGCATCGAACTGTTCATATTAACTCATGCACGCTGATCATCTTAATCATCCTTTGGAAATAGCATCGAAACGATACAGTCCTGTTTCGAAGCCAAGCATTCTATATTTTACGGTTATTTTGTTTCAAAATATATGTTCTCCATAATATGCATGCAGAGAACATTCTAGGGGCAAAGTGATGCCCATCTCTTGACCCCCCCGATAAGTGAGTCTGCTTGAGCCGTGCGCTTGTACTACTCTGCAAACTGTTGCCATCGTTCGGTTCGACAAATTATCATTAAATGCCTACCTAGGTGCTAGATAAACAAGGCATCCCAATAAGAGATTTATTTTTTTTCTTTTATTTCATTATATCATGGGGGTACAGATATTGTTAGGGTTACATATATTGCCCCTGCCAACCCTCCCCCCGCATGCTAGAGCTTCAAGCGTGTCTAACCCCCTGTTGGTGCGCGTCACACCCATTATGTAAGTATACGCTCTTCCCCTCCCCCCACCTGCCCACCACCCGATAAAAGTTTTGTGGGTTTTTTTTTTTTGACATTTTGGTTACATTGTATTTCTTTGCCTCTCCCTAAGAAGGGTTAGAGGTATTCCCTTCCCTCCAATAAGAGATTTAAATAATTTTCAAGAAATATTAAGTAGGAGGTTTTTCATAGACTTCTATAGTTTTTAAATAAAAAGTTTTTATAAACTAATGTACAGCAAGATTGGTCATTTTTCTGTTATTTATTTTCCGGTTTGACCATGAATAAGCTCACACCAGGTATAGTTTCTATCACTTAGCGTAATTCTTATATAACCCTCCCTGCCAATAATAAAAATTGGTCGTCGAAACACGTATATCCCAAAGTCCAGGAGAAATACTTAAGTCTGTGGATATTCCTGCTGTTCAGTTAATTCAGGTGATATAGGGTATGTTGGCTGTGTGTTTTTTATGACATCGAAGCTGGTCACTTTTCAGGGAAATTTATTTTAGCCGCGTTCTGTAATGACTTAAATAAAACAGCCCGGGTAAGCGTCAGCAAAGAGTTGCAACAACACAACCGTGAAATGACACTGTTGCAGATAATTCAGTTTCTGCATGTCTGTCGGGGTAAACGTCTAGCAGAACCGAGTCGAGTGACAACACCAACATTAGCGAGGAAATATGGAATTCTGAGAGCACTTCCGAGTGCTTCCCATACAAAATCTCGTTACTCCCAATGGCCCGTGTGGTGTGGATCCCACGTGACGCGTGCTTTAAGCCCGGAGGAAACATCTATAAAATACCTGGCACACCTTTAGTCAATGAAAACGATTGCTGCTGTTATTATAAACAAATACCAATATATTAAGTCGCCTACATGAGAACACGTCCGCAGCTTACGTTGTAAGGACCTTGGCGGGTACTGCCACACTCGCCGTGGCTCAGAGAAAGAGGACGGGAGCAGAACTGGACTTTCCGTAGCGGGAACTGTGGTGAGGAAGCACTTCTGAAAGTTGTGCCTCTCGACAAGATTTTGGCCGAGCACACGAAGGCCATCTAGGCCGATTCTTTCAGACAAGGCTTTTCTGCCTCACACGTTACGATGTAAAAAAAAATCATGCGTCCCATCGCAAGGGTTTCATTTATAGAGACACCTCAATCTGTGCAATATGCCACTTTTATGCCTTTTTTTTTT
>VBSM01001927.1:1291851-1303225 GCA_008086735.1 Cheirogaleus medius | reverse complement strand
AGGAAAAAAAAAAAAAACCTGCCACATAATTTCTGTACTAATACTGGTTAAGTTTAGAATAGCACTTTTGTAAATTACGAGCTGAAAATAGTGCTATTTTTTTAAGCAGGTGAGAAATAAATGCAGATATAGTTTCTAAACAGGTGTGCACATTGACTGAATCGGTATAGTCATGTCTGTCTGGTGTATTCACACTCTGCATGCCACAGAAACACAACTCCCTTGTCTGTGTGTCGACCCCCAGGAGACTTTGTGCAGTATCAGTGCCACCCGGGCTACACCTTGGTGGGGACAGACACCCTGACCTGCAAGCTGAGCGCCCAGTTGCAGTTTGAGGGCTCCCTCCCGACCTGCGAAGGTATGCATTATCCAACACGGGAAAGTGGTGTTCTTTGTCTGGACCTGAATTTCTCTGAACTTAATCTCTATCCCTGTGCTGTGATCCCATTGTAATCAAAATAACCTGCTGATGGCCCTTTCTCTTATAGCTAGCCCTAGAAGATGAATCAAAGCCAGGTTAAATAAGAAATCATGCTTTTTGTTTGTCACAACGATGTATCATGAAAATGTTCAAACCTATAGCAAAGTTGAAATAATGTTAAGAGCAGAATAATGTAACACCTGGATGCCCACCACCTGGGTTCCACCAGGAATACTGACAATACTCCCTTTATCACATGTCTGTCTCTCTGTTATCTTTCCAACCATCTCTTAAGTTATCTCATATTTTTTGATGCATTTCAAGGTAAATTTGAGCATAGCTTCATTTCTTCCTAATGCTTTGGCATGAACATAATGCGCCGGCGGTTATTATTTTTGATGCAGACTTTATAAACAATGAACTTCACACATCTCACGTTTTATTCGCATGCCTTTAAAGTGTGTAGATCATGTGCAAGAACATAGACAACATACAATAATAGCACAAGGTTTGGGTCTGAATGCATTGATCCAATCGATTCAAATGCAATTAGATTATTTTCAAAAATATCATTTAACAGGCACCATTGAAAGTACCACTGAAAGAAAAAAGTCTTGAAAAACTGTCTTCTCAGAAAGAATCGGCTTCTATATATACCACGTTACAAGAGCAACAGCGATCTACTTGTCGGGTTTTTTCCTGAAGATGGCGGGGAGGATAGAAAGTGATCACCTTTTGCCATTTTATATAAAAATGAGCCGAGGCAAATCTAGACAGAAAATCTGCTGCTATGATGTCGTCCTCCCCAGATTAACCTAGTTCTTATTTAGGTGAAGTTTAAATCGCGGCGATCCAAGAACAGGGCACAGCCATGCACCACATTTTCATCGGTGATGAACCACCTGTAGGAACGTGGTCCCGTGAGATTGTGACGAAGCTGAGACATTCTCATCACCTGGTGACACCTAGCAGCCGTAATGACATAGCACAACACATTACCTTTCTGTGTTTAGGTGTGTGTAGATACGCAGATACTTACCGTTCTGCTACCATTGCCTGTTGTACCGTAGTGCACTGTAATAGCACAGTGGAAGCACGTTAAGGAACCTGCTGCGCAGGTGTGCAGCCCAGCGGCAACAGGTGTGTAGGAGGCCCCACCCTCCAAGTGTGCGTCAGCACATTCGCTCTGCAATGTTTGCACGGTGACGACGTTGCCTCGGGACGCATTTCTCAGAACACATCCCCGTTGTTAGTGACACAGGACTGCAAATCAACACGAGTACCGTTCCCCAAATGGCCCTGGCTGTCACGCACACTGCAGGGAGCGTTCAGCACAAAGTCTCACCCCCTGTACTCGTGCTAGAGACTCCCACGGCCTACAGACTCCCGGCCATCACTTTACAGCACAACCTGCTTCTCTCTTCTCTCTCGGTTCCGTCAATCTGTTGAAGAAGAGCTGAGAGCGATGCCAGTTGTCACTGTCTGAACAACTCTTAAAGACAGAGGGCAGAGCTCAGGTGTCTTCTGTCACATCCATGGTCACTTAAGCACTTAATTATCACCTCGCCTTAGGTTCTGTTCTGTTATTTGATGGATTTCACTGGGCTCCAGTGGGGGCCGATCTCCCCGATAAATTCTCGAGGGGACAGACGTTGTGCGGGCTCTGAGTCCCACTTCTTCAAATGTCATAAGCACGCTTTTGGAAGTTCTGCTTTGAAAAATGCCCACAGGTCTCGGAGAGACAAGGAGAGTACGTTGTTTTTGGTTACAGGCAGACGTTACCGTGTCAGATATTTACCTCCGTTTGGTAAAAAACTGAGGAAGGGATATCGCATATGTGACTTTTCCCACGTTGAGGAAAAAGACGCATTTCACAAAGGGGGAAGGGAAATAAGGAAGGTCTGGAAACACAAAAGGTTTCGTGGCTCCCGGCTGCGAGTCTCGGGGTGTCTTGGGGGAAGAGGTACTTAGTGGGGCCGAAAACCTAAAGTAGGGCCAGATGTTAAAAGACCTTCAATGTCAGGTTTCTTCATCCTGTACACCATGGGGATCCATCAGTAGTTTTCATAATATTAATTTTTTAAAAAAAAAATATTTGAAGCAGACATTATCAATGAACACTAAGGAGAATCATGATAACAATCACCACGGAGAGCGAAAGAAGGAAGCTGCGTAGAAACAGCCGCTCCTTCTGCACATGTGCAGTAGCGAGGGCTCCGCTGGCAGCTTCTCCCACCTGTTGGCAGGGCGTCCTCAGTTTCTGCGACTCTCCCCTACCTGTCGGTGCTTGTAAGAATTGCTCTTCATTACTTGCAAATCCCGATTCATGTTACTCATCCTACATTACAAATCTTCATCTTAGATTAGTGCTACCTTTGTCGAGGGCCTGCAAGGTGCATTGAACAAGGTGCGTTAGGGTTTTGAGCCTCACATTTGATTTGTTTCTTCGAAACGAGCTAAAGAAATAACTCTGTGCAAAGGGATGATGGCTCAGAATGAAAGCGGTGTCTCCTTTTCAGGTGTGTTTTTGATAGGACCCCCCGAGCAGGTGCTTCACCGGGGCGGGAGGCTTCCCGGACTCCCCCATGGAGAACCACGTGTAATTTCATGTGCACAAGAAAGGAGCAGCTCCACTGAGGGGGAACACGCAGGCCTTTGAAACCTCCCCCTCCACATGGGTGTTGCTCCTAGCAACGGTTTATAGCAGTGATCACAGAGGAATAGGTACCCAAGGAAGAGCAAGACAAACCAGGCGAAACCAAAAGACGAAAAAGTCACTTTGTTTCCCGGGGAAAAACATTCAAATGCATTTCTAAAACAATATGTAGGTCTGAAAAAAATATATCGTTCGATGTTGTAAGAAAAACGATGCAAATAATTTTGCTTATATTTTCATTTTGTCCTCTCTAAGCATCAAAATGAGCATTTCAGAAGTGACAGGCGTGAGCGTGGCTGCGTGTAAAACGCTGCTTCCGATGTGGGATCACGGCTCTGCTCCCAAACCCTGGGACGTGCTAACGGTTTTCTAGGTAGATTTTAGCAACTCAGTGGCAGGTTGCCCATTTCCAGATGGTGTGAGGTTCCAAGGCCACCTAATAACTATCTATAGCTGCAGTGATAAAATCACAGTCCCCATAAATGTAAACGGGGTGGAGAGATTGCCTAAGTGTTTTTCAAGTGTCCTACTACAAAATGACATGTGCTGTGGTAACATTTTGGGGTCAAGGAAAGGCAGGCAGTGCTCTAATCATCCCTAATCCCTCTAACACCTCGTTCCCAGATAGCGCTTTGCAATTTAAGGAAAACATGTGCATCTGTTGTAGCTAATCATCCCCCAAGGGGTAGCTGTTATATAATAATATTGCCCTCTGTTTATTTCAGAGCCAGGAAAGGTTGGTTCTTCTTGCAAAGTCAAGGTAGGTCCGTGGAGCTTCTAAAACTCCAGGCCCTGGACTGCACAGATGGGCACAGACACAAACTCTTGATTTCTTTTCTTTATTTTCTTATTAAGGTATCAGCATGCTCACTTTTGGATGAGCATAATGAATTTCACAAAGTGATCCGCCCACCATCCCCTGAGAAAAATAGTACTTTTAACTCAGGTGTTTCGGTCTGTGTGCTCCGGTTAGGATTATTTTTGTTTACATTAATATTATTGCCATTAGTTTATCACTAAAAATATTTTTTAAAGTCTCACCTAAAATGTATATTTATTTAAAGAATTCTATGAAGTGCTTCATCATTGGTGGTCTTATACCTACATGTTTTCTAAATGTTAAGGTACATTTCAATAAGAATACTAAAGTAAATGAAAGAAAATGGGACATAAATTGCTTTTTAAACCTAAAAAGCAAACCAAAATATATTTCATAAGCTTTGCTCATCTGTTTGAGAAGCGTCTTTATTTTGAAACGTATGAATAAATAATATACATTTAAGTAGTTGAAAATAGATGACGAGCAAGACACGTTTCTTTTAACAAACGCTCTTTTTCTTTAAGGAAAAGGTGATTATTGAACTTTTCCAAAACTCTATAAATAGTTTTGGTACATCTCTGTTTATGAAACAATACCAATAATAGATATCTTTACTCCTTAATAGTTCTTTAAGCAGACCGTTTCTGGAAGACAATTTAATTTTGCAATGAGAGAAATTAGTAACTACGGGATTCTTTGGTGCTTTTCTTTTGCATATTCGTACCTGTGCAGATCGTTTTTATTTGTATTAACCTGGAAGTAGTTCAGTAAGGAAAGAAAGAAAGCAGGAGGAGAAAAGGGTGTCAGTGTCTGTAATATCCTAGCGCTGCATTTGCAAAGTATCCGTCCCTCAGGGATCAGACCGCAGCTGCACAAGTGAGGGAGTGAGGTGTGCACCCGGGGTTTAAGTCCAGGTCTCCGAGTCACTCTTTCCCCAGAGTCCAGGGAATCTGAGCAAATGTTTAAATTTCATTATTCTAAGTACGGTAATCCCCGCCTCCCTTATCTGAGGTTTCACTTTCGGCAGTTTCAGTTACCTGTGGTCCGCCACGGTTAGAAATGTTAAACAAAAAATTCCAGAAATAAACGACTCATAAACGTTTTAAATCACATGCCACTATGAGCAGGGTGATGAATCTCACGCCTCCCCACTCCGACGACCAGGCGCTCGAATCCTCACTCTGTCGCATCCGGGAAGTATCTGCTCTCTGCCCTGCACAACGTGATCCTGTAGGAAAATCACATGACACGTAGGGCTCTATGCTGTCCACGGTTTCAGGCATCCACTGGGGATAAGGCGTGGAAAAAACTGACATTAATGCAATTTTTGTTTTATTGCATGAATCGTCACCATATTTTTTAGTATATATTAGAAAGGTGAGGTCATACGTTGCAGTGGAGTTGAGAAAACTTGGATATTATACAGAAACCCACAATGCATCTGCCTCAGATTGAGGTGTGTTGGGGATGCAGGATGCTCAGGCTTAGGGACCTGACTGGAAGGGAAAGCTTCCTAATACTGGTTCCTGTCCACCGTCACACTCCCGCCATGTCGCCGTCCGGTGTTAAATGTGGTCTGTGCTTGATGAGATTGCTGCTTCTTTCCATCGGCGTGCGTACAGAGGGACAGACACTATCCTGTCGGCGTCAGACTCATTTTGTTAACCCAGACCTTCACCGGTGCTTCTCTCTTCAGCACAATGCCCGGCAAACGAGGTCCGGACAGAGTCCTCCGGAGTCATCCTCAGCCCAGGGTACCCGGGCAACTATTTCAACTCCCAGACGTGCTCCTGGAGCATCCGAGTGGAACCAAACTACAACATCACCCTCTTCGTGGACACGTTTCAGAGCGAAAAGCAATTCGATGCCCTGGAAGTGTTTGATGGTAAGTTTCTTTAATCTTTGTGTACCAGAGACCTGATTTTATCATGAATGAAAACACTGTTATGTTTTGGCAACACGAGGACTCAAGCTGTGCTCCTGCCTTCGCCTCCCAGAGTGCTGGGATTTACAGGTATGCATCACCTCACCTGGCTCATGTCTTTACTTTCAGGAGCAGAATTCTTATCAATAACTTACGCACTACTGGCTTGCTCGTAAAGCTTGCTTGCTTTGATCTCTCTCCCAAATCTGGACAGATCACACCCATTACAAACAATAGGCAAAATAGACTATAGAGACAATATCATAAAAGTTGCTGTCAAAACTATCGGAGATCTATGACTGGGATTGTGCTTCTCTCAAAGATTTTTCTATAAAATGAAAGGTCAGAGTTTTATATGAATAATTTTTTTTTTAAGCGATGGCATTTTTGTTGCAGCAAATGTCACGTTCGTCTCTTTTTTTTTTTGTTTTCTTTTTAAGACAGGGGCTCTTTTATAGTTCATGGCTTGACCAAAAAACATGTTGAATACCTTGATTTTAAACTTTATTAGCCCCAGAGTATATTAGTCTCTATGGCTCAAGTAGTAGATATTTCATAATTTTTAAAAATAGGGACTTTGGTCATTATAGAACTCGGTTGAGAATGGTGTCAAAATTAAGATTGTAGTTCACTGGCAAAATACTTAGTTTCCATCTTGGTAACAGCAACCGCTGTTCTCCTCTATAGTGGTGCTAGTTCTGCACATTGCCCAGCTGGAAGTTGGCTTTTAGAGAATAACCCTTCTGGAAAGTTTGCTACATTGTAGGCAGAGAGAACAGATGGAAAGTAAGGAGGGATTAGATGTTGGATTACGAACACCTAAAACTTCTCTCTTGAGTTCTGTCGTTAGAAATGACATTTTTAAAATATCACACATGCAGGTTAATTAATTTCCCAGTGGCATTTTATTTCAAAATGCACGCCATCTCTTCAAACATCAGCAAATAAACCAGCACACAAAACACAGCTCTGCCTTCTTCAGTTATAAAACACAGCCATCCTTGTGCAGTGTGCTTTCCGGGACACGGACCCGTGACGCTGTCTCGCAAGAAGAGCTGGCTTGTTTCTCCTCATCCTCCATCGCTGTGACCACAGGCGAGGTTGCCTTGATCTTTATTTAATACACTTTTTTGTGTGTGTTTACCACGGCTGCTGTCACAAAGTACTGCACGTGGAGCAGCTTAAACAGAAACATATTTCCTCACAGTTCTGGGGGCGGGAAGTCCGAGGTTAAGGTGTCGGCCGGGCCGGAGTGTCTGGGCCTCTCTGCTCGGATTGCAGGTGCCACCCCCTTCCGTGTCTGCCTGGGGCTTCGCTCCGTGTGCTTCCAGACCCCGACTTCTTTTCTCGTAAGGCGGTCAGTCCTATTGCATCAGGCCCCCACCCCGATGACCTCATTTAACACCTTGATTATCTCTGCAAAGACCCTCTCTCCGAACACAGTCACATTCTGACTTCAGCGTAGGAATTTGGGGTGCACACAGGACAGCCAGTAACCGCTTTATTTGGAAGGCTCTAGAACCGCTCTGATTGGCAGCGACGCAATGAATGAAGGGCCGTGTCTCAATATCTTGGCGTAAATAAAAACTTTGCCTGTAACTCTCGAAGGTAGGTGCCACTTCTCTCGATAACTTTTATATCACAAATAGCAACGGGAGCCTCATGCTTCTGGTCTCTAATGCGTTTCCTGGGAGTGAATTGTGAAGTGCAGAAAAGCCCTACAAGCTTCTAAGACCGTGAAGTAGCGTGGAGTTCACTAACAGAGCGGCATCTCCAAGGAGACCCTGACCCCTGACGCGTGACGGCAATAAATAGCGTCGGGTCGTGGTGACGAGTTCCATGCTAGTCGACTATACATTGCACTTGCTTTGCTTAACTACGTATTTGATCTTAACTTTGTTTCCTTAATTTTTTTGAAAACGTGCAAATACCGTATACAGAAACATGAAGAGATGTTAAATATAAATCTGAGCTTTAGGATGTTGTCCAATGTAAATTTACTCCAGGCCCCTATTTTATAAAGAAGCGAGGTGTGCGGGTGAATTTAGAGATTCCATGCTTATCCAATTCCCCTTGCACCTCTCCTGGAGGAAATTAGTATCCTCACGTCAGAGTCCAATGAGTCATTGCTGCGCACGTTTATAATCCATTCCCTGTCTACGCACGCGTTGTATGTATGGCATGCTTTTGAATTTTTACATAATTGCTATCGTATCTTTTTTGGGGAGAGAGGGATGCCTGGGCCACCACAGGGGTGACCACCTAGTGCTCCCACTCTTGGTATCATATTCATTCACTTGCAAATAGATAAATTTGGTCATCAGTATGCTATTTTAAGAACTACCTATGCTGATACATGTATATCTGATTTGTTAAATTCAATGCTGTATGCGTCTGATTTCATTTCATGGCATTTTCAGTTCTTCTTTCAAACCCTGAACTACTAGTTTGGATCCAAAATTTACCATGAGAAATGAATCTAGAATACACATTTTTGCTGTATAAATAATACTTTTGTATGTGTAGACTTTATAGACATTTAATGAAATCTTCAATTTTACTGGGTATTACCAAATTGCTCCTTAAAGTGATTGTACTAATTTATCCTCCCCTAAGACTGCATGAAGGTCTCTATTTGCCTATGTAAATACAATATTGCAAATACTAACAATAGTAAAGATTAAATTTCATTTTTTTTCAGTTACTGCTGTTTTATAGACCAAGTTCATATGCTTTAAATTGTATGTCGTCAATAGCATGTGCACCTGAAATTATTTTTGTAGGTTGTTTTATTTTTATCAGGGAATTTTTTTGTTGCTATGGTCATTTAAAATCCTTTGTCCATTTTGGGGATAAACAGCTCTACGTTGTACTTATAGGCACCAATCGGATCGAAAGCCAACGCTCTGCATTTTGCAGATGCTCATGCACATCTGAACTCTTTTCGTGTCTCTGTTTCATTTAGGTTCTTCTGGGCAAAGTCCTCTGCTAGTAGTCCTAAGTGGGAACCACACTGAACAGTCCAATTTCACAAGCAAGAGCAACGAGTTATATCTCCGCTGGTCCACCGATCACGCAACCAGTAAAAAGGGATTCAAGATTCGTTATGCAGGTGAGTAAATGGAGTTCAGATTTAATACGAAAATGTTTCAGATACAAATGACCTTCATTCTATAAAAACAATTTAAACTTAGTTTTACAATATAAACTTAATTTCTGGAGATTGATAATTAGTGGCAACAGAAATAGTATGATGGGAAATTACTATGAGCGATATCTCTAAACGACAACTGGAAATTTGTTGATTCTTTTAAAATTTTATTGTTAAACTTATAAACCATTGAAGTGCACAGCATAGAAAGCAAAGACATCTCCTAAATAAAACAATAATATCCTCAAAAATAACTTTAAAATATGTTTAAATGTTAAGGGAACAAATAGAAGAAATAATTATAGCAAGGGCTATCAGAAAGCCATGCAAATTATTTTGTCCTTAATTATTCTCTGCCAGTAGTTATTTATATTACTTAAATTAATTACTTAATTAACAAATTTATTAAATCAGTCAATACATTTATATGTTAAATTTTGTGTACACTCATCAATACTATCAAACCCACGTCAGTGTTTGTACTGCCCTACAGGAGCAGTGAGCAGACTTTTAAGTGCTGAGGATGGTTTTAGCTCCTAAGCAAAACATCTAAACTTTTCTCAAATCTCGCTCAATAGTACCCAGAACATTTGAGTTTGTATTTCCCTAAGAAAGATGCTCATTGTATACACTAAGCGGACGATGCATGTTGACAAGGGATTATTTATTCCTATGTTGGTCTTTTACATCTTCAGTGATGAGAAATACCCTGAGGGAGGAACAGTCTTGGTGATTTTAAGAGTAAGGTTTCAGCTCTCTTCAGTTCATAGACATCAGGAAATTGTAAAAAGCATCAAAGTTTTTTTTTTAATTTTTAGTATTTTTTATTGTATACAAATGCATAACATACAATTTACCATCTTAACCATTTTTAAGTGTACAATTCAGTAGTGTTAAGTATATTCAGGTAAGCATTGTGGAGGGGAAGGGCATACCTCTAACCCTTTAACCCTTGCTAGGGAGAGGTAAAGATATAAAATGCAACAACAACAACAAAAAAGACAAATATTGCATGATTCCATTTATACGAGCATCGAGGTTTTGAAAGGCCTTGACGTGGGAACAACAGGCATGACATTCAGACCTTCTCCCTCTGGGACATACTCAGACCTTTGTTCCGAAGAGCACAGAAACAACAACTGGATTTGCATTCATCAAATTCCTAGCTCCAAAAAACAGGTCCATAATTAGACTTTTAAAGCTGTTTGAATTGATTTCCAAGGTGCAAAAATGGTCAGTGCAGGGGAAGTCACGGTGAACGTAATGTGTCCTGTTTTATCTGCAGCAAATTACTTAGTTGCCCAGTGATATGATTGTACCTTGAATTCTGAGAACAATGATTGCTAAAGCTTTCAAGGGACATTTCTTTTGTTGCACAACAAGATCCTCTTTGTTCGACTGTATCTGGAGAAGGAAACGATATAATTTTATGTTTCTTTCAGTGGATATATCATGGATTATATATATGTGTGTGTATGTTATATGTGTATATATATAAAATCTGTGATATAAAACTTAAAATTCAGCAATTCAGGGATCTCTGCTAGGAGTTCGCCAAAAGTCATTTTTGAGCACTGATGAAATGAAAGTATTCCTAAAATATTACCATGTGGGCAAGGGAGCTCCAGCCCATACTAACATGATCCCATGGCCACACAGCACATCTCCAACCTCAGTTTGCCGTGCATACATGAACTACTGATCACTCTGGCATAAGAGCAATATAATTGATCACTGTAATTGAAAATCGAGTTTAAAAAAAGATAAAGCAAGTGCCGGTCTCACGGTGTTTCCAGGCAATTCAATAAACAGTGCTCAGGGAATGCTGAGTTAATAACTTCCTTTCAGTGTAAGCTTCCATGCTGGGAGCATGAAAGAGACAGGCTAGGCTGGCTTTCGCCCAGGAATTCCAGGGTGTCTGACTCCCCCGGTCTTCCCCATCCCTGGAAGCCTACCTGGCTCTCTCTAGTCTACACCCCTGCTTTTCCAAGTCTCAGCCAGCGGAGCGCAAGGATTGGGTGCTGGTCTCCTGAATTACGTTTACTGTAGCCAGGACTTGAGCAGGCAGGGCTGTGTTCCCACCTTCCCTGTACCATCCCGTGCTGTGATTTCCTCCACGCTCCACCTTCATGTCTTCTCCTGGGTGAGCTGAGAGAGAAGAGGTGATGGAAGAAACGTAGTGAAAGAAAACATACAGTTACCAGCACCCAGGGAGTGAGATGACATCCTGCAAACCTTTCCCTTAAAAGACTGAGCTGTGTCATAAGCCACAGTGATACCCAAAGGACCTCACAGTCTCTCTTCCCTTTATGGACTTTCAGACTTTATTGTCTCATCCCTAACTTCGGGGAAGGGTCTACAGTCTGAGGGTTCTTCCCATTTTCCATTATCTTTTTTTTTTT
>VBSM01001927.1:1258678-1289198 GCA_008086735.1 Cheirogaleus medius | reverse complement strand
TTATTTTTTTTTTTTTATTTAAAATAATACTTTTTGTAGGAAAAGAAGAAACATTTCTCATTTGCATTAAATGTTCTATGACTCTGTTTATCACCGAGAATCTATTTCTGGGGAGAGCCCACCTGCCGCTCAGAGAGCACCACGTGGGCTCTGCCCTGTTGTCATTGAGAACAGAAAGCCAGTGACAAAGTAGTGACACAAATAGCCATCGAGACACAGGGAGGGCTTAGAGCAAGACTGGCGGAAGCTCCTGAAATCATATCCTGAGCTATAGAGGGTGAGTCAAAACAGATCCTCCATGGAATATTCTGGAACCATTGTGTGATGAGAGAGGTTTGTAAGAGACAACATCACACCTGTCAGTCTGTCTCCCTGATACAAGAGGGGTCCCGAAAGCTGGCGGTGAGAGGGAGGAGGGGCTTGCTCGTTCCATGAACGGTTGAGAAGGAATAAAGGACGTCAGGAATACAGTTTGTGGATAAGTCTCTTCCTCTCTTTCCTCTTCCCGTTGCCTCCCGTGGTAGAGCTATTGAATGCCTCGGTATGTGACTCTGGAATAAAGACGGTGCACTGCCAACCAGACCCTTGGTTTCTGAAGTCTTGGCGGTGCTGGCCAAGGAATCTGAGGGGACGCGATCAGTGAGTCTCCTTCTTGTGTAGAACGTGGTGGAGAAGCCACCGCTTTGTGGACGTGGGCTCCCGGAACCAGATGTCACGTTCCGCAAAACACGTTAGAAATGTCTTCTCTCAGGTTTCTTCTCAGAGATGAAAGACCTGTGTGAACTTCTTCTCAAATTATGAAATACTGGTGTAGTATCATCTTCCTAAAACACACCCACAATTTTCTACACTTTCTGCTAACCTTTCTGATAGCCAGAGATTCAATTTGATCTTGTTCTTTCTTCATAAATTTTGACCTTTAAAACCTGAAAGCACCTTAAAAACAATCTGGTATAATGGCTTATTTTTATGTTTTTGAAACTGGGACACATAAAAGTTTGAGTGACTTAATAATCATAAAAAATATTGGTCTAGAATCCAGTCCTTCTGCCTGCCTGGTTAGTATTTAAGTGGAATTGCTTCTTGCCAAAAGAAAGGCTACTTAAAACAGAACCTTGAATATACGGATTTTGAAAGGAACCTCATTTTAAGTGCTTAAATTCATTCACTGTGGGAGAGTTCTTTTAGTCATCTCTTAGATATTTATAATTTGTGTAAAATAGTATTTTAATTATAATAACATTAATATAAAATATTTTCCATCACATGTGAGGTTGTAATTCTTGAAATAAAACAAAAATTTTGTAGAAAGTAGGGTTTTTTGAACATTGAAATTATGTGGTACAATGAAATAAGCATTTTCATCATTTAAAAAATAACATTAAGCTTTAAAAATAAATAGTGAAAGTGATTACCTGGATAGATAAAGACCATTGAGAAAAAATTATAAAAGTTTTAAATAGCAAAAGATTATATTAACCCACATGGGCAATTTATACCCCAGAGGTTTTTTGCTTATTCTTAAAGGGGCATTAAAGTTGATTTAACTGAATTTAATACAAAATGTGTGTGTAATTGTGGCAGTCTGTAATAAAGGGAGATTTGATTTGTTTCGGATTAACTATCCACTTCCCTTTTGTTACTTGTAGAATGCAGAACTTTTACATGATGTAAATATGTTCTGAAGTTACAGCAAGCCTCGGGCTCTTTCAGCGTAGTTAGGAAGAGGCTTTGTGGGGTTTTAGCTGCTTTGCTTCTGTGATCCATCTGTGGTGAGTTGTGTGCTGTAGCAGAATTCATTCCCCCATTGACCGATAAACGTGTTGAGTGCTTGTGTGGGCTGATCACTAAAGAAACAAAATGAATGAGAATCATTTCTTCCCAAGAGACTCACGCCTAGTCATGCAAAAAAGAATTATATGGGAGGCAGAGGTGAGCGGATCGCTCGAGGTCAGGAGTCCGAAACCAGCCTGAGCAAGAGCAAGACCCCGTCTCTATTAAAAATAGAAAGAAATTAATTGACCAACTAAAAATATATATATATATACAAAAAATTAGCTGGGCATGGTGGTGCGTGCCTGTAGTCCCAGCTACTCGGGAGGCTGAGGCAGGAGGATCACTTGAGCCCAAGAGATTAAGGTTGCTGTGAGCTAGGCTGACGCCACGGCACTCACTCTAACCTGGACAACAAAGTGAGACTCTGTCTCAAAAAAAAAAAAAAAAAAAAAAGAATTATGAATCACGGCAAATGCCATCATGGATACCACAGCCTAGAATATACTTCTGTACACGAAGCTGTATATAATTAATTAACAGAATCCTTCCCGATGTGCAAATAGAATTCTTTCCAGGGGACTGTCTCCAAAAAATATGATGAGGGAAAATTTTTCGAAAATTATAAATTCAAAAAGTTATTTTTAGGTTAAATTTTCAAACACTTTAAAAGTAAGAAGGCACAGCGATCATCATAGATGTGTTGCTATTTTCCTTCAATGTTAAAGACACAAATATCGAGGACAGCCTATTTTCTAGTTGGTTGTGGGTATCTTGATTAGAGGAAGACATGTCTACTTTCATTTCAGCTCAAACTCACCTCTGAGCTGGGCACTGCAGGTGCCAAGGTGAGTAAGCTCATGCCTTAAGGCTCTGGGAGTCCCTCGGGAGAGAGACTCGCAAACTTATGATTGCAACTCAGTGTACCGGTAAGCAGGAGTGGGTGGTCATCGAACAGAAGTAGCACAGGAGGTCCAGGATAGTTTTCCCTCGACGGGACGTTCGAGCTGCTATTTGAAGGGGACGTCATGGTAGAACATGGGGTTGGAGGAGTAGGCAGGGCAGGTCATGGGAGACCCCAGCTGCAAGTGTCTGTGGCTCCACTTCCTGTCCTGTGGTTGACGTTAACCCATTTCAGGCAAAAGAGATACAATCCTGTTAATATCTGCATCTTAGAAAGATAGATCCTTCAGTGGCAGGAGAGATGATTGGGGTGAATCCCGTCTGGAATACGGGGTGTGCAGGGCAGCGACAGGGGTATGTGTTTGAGCACTATGATGACCTCCATCAGTACAGTGAAAATAGGTTTTGCAAGAAAACAGATATTGAACGTATTTAGGAAATAGTCAGCAGTCTCTCGAAATAGCATGTAAAGGGTTAGGATGAGAAAGAAATCTGGTGCTGGGAGAAGATGAAGTTTTTAAAAAATTATCAGTAAGGAGGCAGTGGATTCAATTAGTCTGAGGTGTTGGGTGCATCCGTATTTGTTTTACACGAGATATTTGACTTCGTAAATTCTACAAGGACCCATTCAAATGGATGAAATTGTAATAATTAAAAAAGAATACTATCTGCTGCAATAAATTTTAAACTAGACAGCTCGACCAGGAAATGAGTAACCTCTGAGACTCTGACAAAAGATCGCATTCGGTCAGAAGCAGTTATAAATCCTGCAATAAATCATATAGAATGTCTTTGAGATAATTGGGAATTTAATTACTAATGTGCAAATGTTGAAGTATTTTAAGACCTTCACCCAACTTTAAGGTCATCGTAGTTATTTTGATTATCTTCATTTGAAAATAGGGACCTTGAAAACAGGGGGGAAAAAAAGAAAAATAGACAGATAAAAAGACAGTTATCTCTTTGTGGCATTGGAAGTCTAAAAACTTTATTGTGATATACTTAATATTTCAATTATTTTTGAGTTTACATATAATTTTTTCTCAATGATTTATTTATTAGCATTCCATTCTTACGTAAGAATAAATACAATTATATAATTTATTAAGATATTAGTTTGTTCTTTTCTTTTTTAACTGAGACAGGGTCTCACTCTGTTGCTTGGGCTAGAATGCAGTGGTGCGATCATAGCTCACAGTAACCTCAAACTCCTGGCCTCAGATGGTCCTCCTGCCTCAGCCTTCCGAGTAGCTGGGACTACAGGCATGCACCACCGTGCCCGGCTAATTTTTCTATCTCTTGTAGAGATGGGTCTTGCTCTGTTGCTCAGGCTAGTCTTGAACTCCTGAGCTCAAGCGATCCTCCCGTCTCAGACTTCCAGACTTCTAGGATTGCAGGTGTAAACCACTGCACCCAGCCTAGTTTTTCACTTTTAAAAAATTGTCTAGAAGAATATTTTGAAATGTTTACTAAAATGCAACACTTGCCTTTTAGTAAGTAAGCAAGATCAAAATCTGAAATGTGGAGGTCATTTTCTTTCAGGCATCTAACTACTGATCTTACAAACAGTGTCTGTCCTGCATCCTTCAGACACAAGCAAAACACCCTGTCACTTGTAGCCATTTGGTAAATATTTTAAATAAAAACGAATCAATAGACCTGTGACTTTCTAAGATATGTATTTCAGAATGATATTTTTCCCTTTAAAGGTTATTTATCTTGTGCCAGATTTTGTTTTGTTCTCTCCTGTTTTCATTGACTTTTTTTGCCAGTGGAATTATAGACACATTGAATGTTGAGAGAAAAAAATGACTCAAATTTGGAGTCAGATGATACATTCTGAAAACCAGGTCCCTCAAAAATAGTCTTGTCATAGGGAGTGTTAATCTCCTACACTTGTTGCCTGCCACGAAAAAATGGAAATTTTGCTATCTAGCTGTCAGAACTACTGAGAGGATTAAAGAACGGTGGACTAAACCTTCAGACATGACGTCCATGCTGCTTGTCGCTATTACAGTGTTTCCCCGAAAACAAGACAGGGTCTTATATTTATTTTTCCTCAAGAAGACACCCTAGGGCTTATTTTCAGGGGATGTGTTATGTTTTTTAAGTACGGTACAACCATCTACATTTATTCAAATATAGTTAAGTCGTCTTCTTCTGGAACATCATCATAACTCTCCAAACCCCGAATTCCATCCAGAATTCCTTGCGACTCTGTTTCCTTTAGAACCATTGGCCCCAATCTCTCACATCAAGCAATAGAGCTCTCACGGGGCAGATGAGAAGGGCTGCTCATCTTCTTTACAGCTCCTCGACGAAATGCATGGGTTGTGCAGACACGCTGCGTAGCCACGCCCATCACTAGGTCTTATTTTCGGGGTAGGGCTTGTATTGCGCAAATGCTTAGAAACCCTGCTAGGGCTTATTTTATGGGTAGGTCTTATTTTCTGGGAAACATGGTAGGTCTGGGAGGCACCTGTTCCAAACTCCCCTAGAATCCTGTGACTCCAAGCAGCCTAGCCCAGGTTACATCTCCGGATGATGCTCTTTCCGGGGACTTCTATGTCTTGCGATTAGCGTTTGGATTAAATAGAGTTTCACTACCGACCATCTGCGAGCAGAGCAGTGTCGCAGGCGAGATGTGTTTTGTTGGTTTCTGAGAACCCCGGTTTGTTTTTCTCCCTTGTCTTGACCTTTTAAATTACTTCTCTGGGAAAATCCGTGCGGGCTTTTATCATCCCTGATAAAGCCGGGCACATCTTCCGTCCTCGGGCTTCATTTCCTGCTTTAAAGCAAGAAGCCCCGCCAAGCAGCTGTCGCCATTATCAACACACTGATCTCATGCATCTTGAAGAAAAGGCTGAATTAGAACTGAGATTTTGTGTGTCATCTCAGAGATCCAGTTAGACTGGAACATGGCGATGTTCGTGACTTCCCCGTCTCCCGTGTTCTAGAGGAAGCCACCCCCGAGTGGCTATTTATTTTTTAAAGCTGTAATTCTCAGAGCCCTTTCATTAGCTTTGGCTTTTGCTTGGAATTAAGCTTGTCTATTCCGTATTTATGCCCTGCTAGCATCCGGGAGGCCATAAAGAGGAGAGAAAAACAATCTTTCTCACGAATTACTTCTGTCCTTAAAGCCAGAACTTTAAGCCGGGCAGAGGTAGCCGGCTCCAGTCTACTCATGCCCAGAGTCGCAAAGGGTAGGGACCAGCACAGATGGGATGAGCGGGTGAGAGAGAGGACGTACGTGGGACTATCTACGTGCCTCTTTAATTCCTGTAGAGGCTCTAATGGTGCCCAAAGTGGGTGTTACCCGGGGAAACGCAATGACAGGTTATCTGAGATGGGATTGGAACCCAAATTCTTTGGTTTCCAAATCTAAATTACTTCCATTTCACCATGCAGGCACCCTGCAAACATAACATGTGCACCCTGAGAGTGCATCTTTCAGAAGGAAACTGTTTATTTAGTTTCTTTTTTTCTTTTAATTTTGACAACAACATCATTATCCAAAGTTACAAGGATTATGTTTGAAGTTCCGGCATAAGTAAATACATTAAGGTATTTTGTAAATCTTAAAACTCTTTTACTTACGAACATGACGAGTATCACGACTCTCACTTTGTGTTTTTTTCACATGCATGTTTATTTGCTTCTACGAAATTATCCATCTTGTGTGTAACGATAATAATCTATTACTAGAAATTTAGAGATTGAGATTTAAATAGAAATTTCTAGAGTTTTAAAGTGTCACGTCACATGTAATGGCATGTTTGTCTGTGTGTGTAAAATATACATGTAAAGACAGGTGACGAGCATTATGTCAGCCATACTCTAAATTATCGGAGTGTGAATCCACATTGCACATTTAGCTCAAACTATCCATTGTCCCATGGAGCCTATCGTGAAATGAGCTTTGTTCCATTTGCCCCTGACCTTACCTCACACATTCTTACGGGGTTTGACCTTGGGGTTTGCACAGTCGGTCCACCCAATTCCGAGATCGGGATCAATCCCTCCCCTCCCGACCTTTACTAGATCGTGTGACCCTCCTGTCGAGGACATTTGACTTTTGGCTTCCTCATCTGCAAACAAGAATAATAAAAACCATATTAAAATTATTCTTGTTTGCCCAGCTTTCGCTGTGGTGCGTGTGCTGAGATTCTCCAAGGCTGGCTACACTAAGCTGCGATGTTCAGTGCAGGTTGTGAGGTTTAGTGTATTAACTGTGTTTTTGACTTGATATTTTTTAATGTATGATGGGTTTATCAGGACACTACCCTGTCATAAATCGAGGAGCATCTATAATCAGCCACCTGCGTGCCGACTCCACTAAGTCGCCTTCCTTTTCATAGTTTTCTTGCGTGTATCTAATTGATAAGGGCTTTGGTTTTCTTCCTTGGGTGCTGATGCACTAAATATTTTCTAGAGCTTTAATGCAGCTCAGAATATCCAAGATACAGCTCAGCTGAATCCCATTCTCTTTTCCATTTCGGCACTGGCTGGATTGTTTTTTTTTTTTTTTAAGTTGTCCATATGTTTGCTTCTTTGTCTACAAAAACCCAAGTCATTAGTCCTTCTCCTTGCCCTCATTTTCAGCATCACTTGTTCCTATCCCTTCAAAGCAATGGAAGGGCATTTCCGATGCCAGCGTTTGCTCCTTGGAAGTGCCTGACATCACGCCATCCCCCAAACCTGAGTAAACAGAGTGACGTGTCTGTCCCCACCAGCCTGGAGATGGCCCAGCCCTTCCCGGCTCTCTTGCTGCTGTTCTCTGGCTCAGCCTCCGGCGAGGCGTTAATGGTACATCAGATGCTGAGAACCAAGTGAGGAGTTGCTTAGTGTAATTAGCCTAAGAACGCCCCTGGGAAATTAAACCAGGGGAGAAACAGAATGCAAAGGAGAGCCCAGAAATATCGCCACCCATGCTCAAACTCCACGTGGCCTTTATATTTTCAGCATCACATTTTGAAAATGTATTTCTAACCGGTTGCTTTGATTGACTGAGTGCTGCTGAGTGCTGGTTGGATGTTGAAAATAAAAATAAACGTGAACGTTATGAAATATAGCGACTTGGAGAGTAAGTGAGGGGTGGGCTTTGGCATCCGCCACTCTGAGCTCTGAGCCTTGACGGAGCCATTTACTACTCGTAAGAACCTGGGCAGTTTGCGTAGTGTTCTAAGCCCACTTTCCTTGTAAGTAATAAAAAATGATAATCAGATCTACTGCTTAGGGTCTTTGTAAGATTAAATGAGGTAACCAAGTAAGAGAAATGTTCACCGTGGCAGGGATTTTGTATTGGATCCGCGGATACTATCCTGAGAAAAGCGATAATGTCAAAACGTAGAGATTTCTCAGTGACTTCACCCATCCCTTTCTACCTGGTTGTGTGTATGATCTTCTGAACCTTGTGGTCAGTACTCTTAGTATATTTGGGTGAGTACTAATCTGCGCAAGCTCAAGATCTAATGTGATTGAGGAGACAGTACTGACTCCAAAGCATTGGGGATTGGGCTTCATGTCTTTCGGTCCAGCACATCCTAGTTTGCCTTTGATGGTGGCGTGAGGAGCTAAGACATTAACCCCCAGATGTTTCCTCTCTCTCCATGATGAAAGGTGAAAATAATATTCCATATGTATTTAGTTTTTAGTTGACTTTCATTTAAAAACCTTAAGGATGCTTATTAAATCCAAAGGAAGATGATTGTTTCTCACGACAAAATATTCTAACAATAAATGCTCCCATTTTCTTAGGGCTTCCTATGCTCCAGATGTTTTGCTGAGTGAATTGCAGCATGCATTCTCACAAGGTAACCCTGCTGAGGACGTATGTGTTTTTTTAGTTTTACAGGGGAAGAATCGAAGGCTCAGATAATTTAGATAAATTTTCCAATTCATAAACAGACAAGTACCAAGTCAGACTCTGCTGTATCTGAATGCATGTGATTTCAACAGTTCCATCCTGTCTCCCATAGCTTATTAAATAAACATTAATATGAAATAACCACCCAGATCTTTACTTCCCACACACACACACACATGTGCACGTGTGACAGTGATTCTGCTCACGTTCAGGTGACAGGTGACAGGCAGGAAGCAGAGACGTTCTGCAAGCCACACAAGATATCCAGATTTTCTCTGCGTTCCGAAAATATGCCTGGAGAGCTACCGATGCTCCTATCATGCTGAAAGAATTCCTTGGACTTATTGCTTGAAACAAAACTTAATAAAGGGCTCATATTGTTTAATCTTCTCTTCTTGTTATAATCACATCACGTCACATTTTTCAGCATGTTGAAGATGATGAAATTTCACTTACAAGACATTGGCATTGCTGATGTATCTTTTATGTTATAGGCACAGAGAATTTTGAACAATATTGTGTTCTCCATTAAATGTTATTTTAAAATGTGAATTTTTTTTTGAGGGGAGGTGTCTCCATCCATGATTGTAACTACCGTAACAGAACACCAGAGATGGGGTAATTTATAAAGGGTAAAAGTTTATTTCTCACAGTCCTGGAGGCTGGGGGCCCAGGCACCGGCAGGTGTGGTTGTCTGGTGGGGGCTGCATGCTCCGGAGGGGAAGAATTTGGGGTCCTCATGTGGCAGGAAGGGATGAACCTCCTACCCCACCCCTTAAAGCCCTTTGTAGAGGCGCCTAATCTTGTTCCTGAGGGAGGAGGAACCCTCACTGCCTGGTCACCTTGACAATCAAATTCAAGGTGCTTTACGAACCAACTATCACGTCCATGCCTAACTTGTGAGCCAGGGATGTGGTGTGTTCTCATCCATCCTCAGAGACACGCAAGGTCTGAAGATCAAATCTCAGGATGCCCCGGGCTGCTGTGAATCACACGGGAGGTGCCGACGGCATCTCTGGAGTAGTCAGGCACTGACTGCAAACACACGCTCCTTTGGCTGTAAGAGATCAAGCGCCATTTCTACTGTTGGTCCGCGTCAAGCCCATCATGAGAAAAATCGCCTTGCGTTTGCTTGAGTGGTTATTGAAATGTCTGTCCTGTGCAGATGCTGGACAAACGAAAAGTAGAAAAACAGTCTCAGACCCCACCCCCAGACCCACTGAGTCAGGACACGCTTGTTATCAGTATTGCCTGGGACGGAGACATTCATGAAGGCTTGAGAAGTCCTGACACAAACATTCTTTCTAGAGACTTGTGATTTATTGCATGGCAAATCTACAACCCTATCTTCATTTTTCTTTTGTCTTAGCGCTTTTTTATTTTGCAATTAACCCGATCCACAGCAATTGGCACCAAATAAGGTCATGCTTATAGGAAAATTAAGTAGCGACTTTCTATGTATAAAGAGTGTTGATGATGAAAGTTGTAATGCTCACAAAATGTTTGTATGTGTTGGGAATCCACCTATAAGTAGGGTTTTTAATAATGTTTTGATCTCATAGACAGCAGGAGGGAGAGATCAGTTTTGAAGCAGTATTGATGTTTTTCTTTAAAGTGATTAGTAATTTTAAGAAGACTGTGCACAAGCTAATTTGATGCAGACAACTGCAGAAAGTGCAGTTATATATTACTTTGCAACGCAGACTTTTTATTTAAATAAATACTTGTTAAATTTTAAAAATGCACATAATAGCACAACCAATCAAATGAGACTAGGACACACTGGTTGAAATCAATTTTCTATTCTAGAGAAGGCTTGAATAGGTGCAGAAGAAAGAGAACATTTTGGATAGAGAGAAAGAACCCCAAAAAAACTAAGGCAAGTGCGTGACAATGGCCTGGCTGGGCTGAGTGGACAGCTAAGAAGGGTTTTCTGGGGAGAGAATCAGGGAAGAGTCAGAGAAAGGTTTTGCTGGGCTTTGAAGACCAAAAAGTGTGGTTTACATTCAATGTTGTAGGAAACAGAAAACCATTATAAATTTTTAAAATGAAAATTCAATTGTGAAAACATTAATGAAGACTAATCTGGTAGACATAAAGTTGGAAATGCATAATTATAACAGTTCAGGCATCTTTAGTGTTGTGATGAAAGATTCTACCCAAATTAAGCAGACCAGGTTTGAGAGCTGAGCCCCTGAGTTACTGACTGCTAGGCACTGATATTATATAGTAGAACCCAATTGTAGGTAGGAATCTAGAACACTCTCGTAGTACAGATTTTGACTAATGTTTCTGTGTGTACATATATAAAGTCACTCATATACACATATATAGATTTCGATCAAACATGGAAATATGCTTACGTTGTATATACTCAAGACCCTCAGAAATCCACGGAGTTTGAGAAAGTGGCTACACCACTATTTTATTTTTCATTGCAGCTTAGGCAGGAGCTAAGCGGGAATTCACGTCACTCTCTTGCCATTCAAATCCGTCGTTCTGTTCTTCTCCCCACATCCTCTCTCCATAGAACGTTCCATTGCACTCCATCCTTGCAGCCCTGGGCTTCAAGGCAGTCCTCCTCTTGGGACCAAGTTCCTATCATAGTTGAGGCTCAAGTTGCCATTTTGGGCTATCACCTTGGTGCCTGTCAGATGCCTCCTGGATGCTCCGCTCAGACCCGATCGGGACACACCCCCGCCTCAAGCGGGTCTCCGGAAACCTTTATACTCCGAGCCTCACGCGGTGGGTGACCTGCCCCGGTGGGCCCCAGCGCGTGTGTGGACTCCAGGTGGTGAAAACACAGACGCTCCGTTCTGAGATAATGGAGATGTGAACGAGGATATCGATCGTGGGAAAGGAGAAGACGGTGGATACCGGGCACAACTTTCAAATCAACAGTGATTGGCAACCAGTGTGAAGACAGCGAATCCGACTCAACTGGACTTACTCTGGGAACGGTTTGCAGAGGCAGGAAGTCAGGGTGGCCGAGATGGGGGCAGGCACCGGGCTGGGACTCGCACACCTGCCGTGTGAGACTAGGCGGCACACAGCTGGGAACTCGTTAGGCAGCTGTCGACAGAAAGTTCATTGAGTGAACCACGAGTCTGAAGGTAATAGCCAAAACCTCAAGGACCACTGAGCCTTCTGAGGAGAAAATTGAACAACATCAGTAAGGAAAGAAAAGAGCGAAGTGAATGGCCAGGTCTTGGAACTTGAGAGGCAGCGGAAAGAAAAGGAGCCACTGTGGTTACAGAGGACAGTCGTGTGAAAGGAGCAAGGAAAAGTCGGAGGGGAGGATGACCGGCATTGAGTGGTCTTAAATGTGCCCGGAAGAAGCCGGCATCAGGGTGCCTGGGATGAAAAGAACGGCCAACGCAATGTGGGAGTGTCTCTTCCGTTTATGTTAATCTCTCCTGTGAGATGTAAAAGCAGTAGTCTCGCTAATGACTTAGTCTTTGTTCTCTCTAATAGATAGATTGCAACAAGTTGATCCTTGCAACTCATATCTTTATTTGCAAAAGAAATAAGTATAAGTTATGGGTGTGATTTATATAATATACAGATTACATGCTTCAGATAATTATGTTATTATATTCTGAATATAATAATAATTTTTCATTTATTGAATACCTACTTAGTGTCATCAGAGTTTTAATTGTTTGTAGATTTGATACTATTGAATTCTTACAATTACCTTTTGTTTTTTTTTGAGACAGAGTTTCACTCTGTTGCCCGGGCTAGAGTGCCGTGGCGTCAGCCTAGCTCACAGCAACCTCCAACTCCTGGGCTCAAGCAATCCTCCTGCCCTAGCTGGGACTACAGGCATGAGCCATCATGCCTGGCTAATTTTTTCTATATATTTTTAGTTGGCCAATTAATCTATTTTTAGTAGAAATGGGGTCTCGCTCTCGCTTAGGCTGGTTTCGAACTCCTGACCTTGAGCGATCCACCCGCCTCTGCCTCCCAGCATGCTAAGATTACAGGCGTGAGCCACTGCACCCAGCCTACAATTACCTTTTGATGTATGGATTAATCTGTGATCCCCAAACCCCAGACCATAGACCAGTACCAGTCCGTGGCCTGTTGAGAACTGGACCACACAGCAGCAGGTGAGGGCAGGTGAGCGAGTGAAGCTTCATCTGTATTTACAGCTGCTCCCCATTACTTGCATCACCGCATAAGCTCTGCCTCCCACCCTGGGGGGTGGAGATATTGTCTTCCATGAAACGGGTCCCTGGTGCAAAAAAGGTTGGGGACTGCTGGTATTAATAACCTGAGAGTAATGAGACAATGTTCATTAAGTAACTTAACTGAAGCCACGCAGCTGGTGAGAGTCTGCAACAAGAGCCGATCGATAAGTCTGACTTTATGGCCTTTGCTCATAAACAAAAGATAATTAAAGGATGGAGGAGTGATCATTTGCCTAAGCATTTGAGAAATGTAATGCTGTGTTGGTACAATTAAAGAAACAACAACCAAGAAACTTCATTCCCTTTAGCTATACCAAAAGTAAGAAAATTCTCTAAATTTTGAAAGTATCATATAATGCCAATACTAATTGGCATTTTTAAAAAAGTGATCTATAATGTCTGTCACATAGCAACCATGCACAATTTGGGTAATAAACGCATAGATGAATGAACACTAGACTTTAGCAGGAAACTGTCTTCATCCCATGAGCCTGAATATATGAGAATTATGCCAACTGGTCTTCATTGAATTAGAAGGGTTATAATTTTATTTTTGATAGTTGCCAACCTCTATTTTAAATCCCATCAAATAGTCTTTTATTAAGATACATGGGGATTTGAAAATATAGTTCAAAACAAAAACAACAACAAAAAAATATTCCCAGTTGTTGCTCTGACAACATAAAGGGTGGGGGGGGCTTCTTAAGTCCTTGGAATCGGGTGCTTCCAGATTTAACAGTGTAGCTATAAAGCATTTCTGTTTTGGCCTCCTGGGTGTGAATCCTTTTACCGCAGGGATTCATATGTGTTTGTGGGATGGCATCTTTCCCATTTCACCTGACAGAGAAATGCCATTTCATTCTGTTCGAACCACGAATGAGAATTTTAAGGAAGCTGAACACTGGGTGCGCTTGAGTGAGCAGAAGGGAAATGAGGGTTTGTGAGCATGAACAAATGGTTATCTGGGCGCAATATGAGAGAAAGAGATGAGAAAACTAGATATTGGAACATTGTGAGACACAAACAGAATCGAAAATGATGAAATCTGTGGCATTGGCGCATTCAATAAATTAAGATGAACATTTTTTCCAAAAGCTAAGCAGTCTCCCCGTGGATGCATTGCTTCCACACAAAGATTATTAATTGTTATTTTAACTAATAATTAATAATGCCCACAATGATGCCTGCGTATCTGTGGTTTCTCTTCCCTATCCACTACGAATGGATTAGTGCGTAGTGCGCTGTGCCATGCGTGTACATGTGTGTGCTGGCACACACCTACACACATATGTTGCTGATGGTTAAAATAGCTGATCATAAATCTAAACACAAGAGAATTCTTAGACCTTGAATTTTCCAGAAGTTTGACTCTAATTAGCACTTAATTTTCTTTTACTTTTTGATAATTTCCCATTAAACTTATTTACTATTTTGATGAACAAAGTAGAAGCAAAACAACTAACCAAAAAAAAAAAAAAAAAAAAAAAAAAAAAAAAAAAAAAAAAAAAAAAAAAAAAAACTCTAAACCACAGATTACCTGGCAGAACAGAAAACAGTCCCAGCTGAGAGCCGTGAGATCTACTCTCTGGCCACAGGTTTTACTCAAAGTGGTTGTGCCACGCTAGGCTAGTAATTCATCTTTCTGACTTTTCAGTTTCCTTTATCTGTAAAATTTATGCTTATATAGACTGCTGTATACAGTCATTCCAGCTCTAACACGCTGCATGTATAATCTCATTAGAGTCTATGTGCGAGAAAGTTTAAATCATCTAAATTTAAATCCACGGTGTGAACAATATCTTTAATGTGGACTGAGTAATTGGAGGCCCTTGACTTAGTTATTGCAAAACCCTTTTCTAGCAAGAGCGCCTGAACTGGGTGCGGGATTGTTGGGAATGCCATCTTCTGCCGGCACCTGACTGTTTCATTACCATGATGTGTAGTTGCTTAACTTGAGAATTTTTTCCTTGACTCGTCATAGATAAGTCTGGATCGGAGATAGTGAACTTAAGAAGAAAGTGTTTACGCTGAATTCTCCCCACATCTCACTTGTTTTAAAAAAATTTCCTTCTCGGTGCATGCCTCTCTCTTGCTCAGCCTTTCACGGAAAAGCCGACCTGGGTCCCGGTGGGCTGTGCCTTCCATCCTGGGGGGTCTCTGCTTCCCACCTCCCGTATCTTAGGTCTTCACACTTTGTTTTCTGACAGATAACTTACAAGCTATAAGATTTGTAGTAACAGGTGCATTGCAGATCTTGGGTAAGTTATTTGCCTTATAACAGAACTCGAGCTAGATAATTATAAAGATATTTTCTGACCACGTTTCCATTGTTTCTCATTGACCTTTTAGCATTCTTAAAATTTTGAACATGTGTATACTTATGCCACACCCTAGGAATATAATTAACAGTTTTTATAAGTGTTTGAGCTGAAACCTAGGAAAAAATAATAATTAATAATTCATATTTCTAATAAATTGAAACAACTTCCTGCAAGAATAAGACTGACTCTGTTGCATTTCTTTTCAGCTGTGTCCTGTGGAATCCCAGAATCCCCAGGAAACGGCTCCTTCGCGGGGAACGAGTTCACGTTGGGCAGTAAAGTGGTCTACGAATGCAACGAGGGCTTCAAGCTCGAGGCCGGGCAGCAGGCGGCGGCCATGTGCCAGAAGGACGGGCTGTGGAGTAACAAGGGGAGGCCGCCCACCTGCAAACGTGAGTGCTCACCTGTGCTTGCCCGTCTCTGTAGGTTTGCAGGACCTGAATCCAGCGGGGAGCACGCTGTGTTCCGGGGTCCCCACTGTGAGGGGACTTGGGTTCTTTCATCGTAGCGATTATTAAAACCAGATCTATTCCGTGTAAAATGCTCCAGCTGTTTAAAATGAGCTATGCACTCTTGCAAGTTAGGTGGATGCCGTTGGTCCCATCAGTATAGATACCGCGTAATTTATGCAGCCAATCCTGTTCTGAGATGCCGTTTCCAATCTGGGGAGATGAAATCTAGAGGAAATTGAGACATTGAAGCCCAGCAACAGCCCTCTGCACAGACATTAAAACGTAATTCAGCGCGAGTTTTCTTCTTCGTCTCCCGTCTTATTCTAAGTTCTTTGGTGCCAAAGACAATGTCTGATTTATTCGTGTCTCACCTGTGCTGCGCGACACATTGAGGCACAGTAAAGAAAGCACCAGTTTGATTTGCAAAGTGAGGTAAGTTTTCTAGAAAGCTGTTTATAGTCTTTGATGATATTCTTACAAGGGTCAAAAGTTTGTGTCCATTCTGGAACCTCAGTCTTAAAAAAATAATAAAGTCTATAATGCAAAGTGAAATAAATATTCTTTCTCTCTCTCTTTCTGTCTCTCTCTCATACACACACACACACACACACACACTTTCTTCAGCAAGATTTTCATTGCAGGTATATTAAAACTAGCCTCAAATTGGAAACAATGTAACCTCCCACTTTCTCTAAGGTGGAGACTATCTAATATTTCTATATATACAATGATATTTTTGCTCTAGCAAAATAAATGATTTTATTCCATAAGATGATTTTATAATTGAAGACCTTGCAGATCCCTTCTGCCAGAAATCAGATCATTAGACTCTTTGTGTATGGTATTATTTTGGTCATGTTAAAGAAAGTGAACTACTTAGATATGAATAGATAAGTGTTTATGGAAAATAGTTCAATTCTCACCAACAGTCTTTATTTTTCTTGCTATCACTTTCATCATTTTTCTTGCATTTCCTTACATTCGGTTAGGCAATGTTGAAACAACAATAATATGTCCTGGTTATTTTCAACTTAATAAGGTGCTCTTTTACTGCAATTAAGTAATGCAGTGGAAAGCTAGGATAGCATTGGTATGATTTCTGAGTTCCGTCCTACACAAAATTATTCTCGCAGAATGAGAGCTTAATCTGACAGATGGCAATAACGCACATGTTTTGGGTTGATTTTAATAAGAATGGCATCCCAAGCATTTAAAGCAGTGCTCATTTTGCATGTAGCCTGGAGATCATTAATGATGATGCTGGTTTTAAAGTGTGTATTACCTGCTAGATTTTTCAAATAGCTTGTCTATAAATCTATAAATCTCATTTAAAAAACCTGGAAAGGTGGGGCACTGGTGGCCTTACAAACGAGGTGAAAGCTACTAATTTGCAGAGGTGAGGCTTGAATCCCACTCTTTCCAGTTTTAAATCCTAAGCCCCTTTCTCGATGCTATGTGCCTTTACCCTGGGCATGCATTAAAATCCTCTGCAGAGCTTTAAAGTAAATACTAGTATCCAGGTTTGACCCCCAGGGATTCTGAGTTAACCAGTCTTGGGTGGAGACTAGGCATCTGTTTTTTATAGATTTTTTTTTTTAAGTTCTCTTGGTGTTATGCTTAAAATATCAAGTACATGCTATTCCTTTAAAATGGGTTTTACAGGAAAACTCATTTTAAATTTGTATACTGTCTGAGAGAGACTCAATAAATGACAAGGTAATTAACTACACAAAATATAATTTTTATTTTCACATCTTTTATGTTTTTGTTTGATAGACTTTCTCATTTAGAGTTTTAGACTCACAGCAAAATTGAGTGGAAGGTTCAGAGTGTTCCAATATACACCCTGCCTCCCCTCCCCAAACCTTTCCGAAGCATGCACGGCCTCCCCCACTAACCACGTCTCACCCAGAGTGGTGTGTGTGCCGCAAAGGATGAACCCACAGTGACATATCATCACCCAGAGACCACGGTTGACATTGGGGTTCACTCCTGGTATGGACGTTCTCTGGGTTTGGACAAATGTGGAATGACGTAGATTCGCCATTACAGTATCACACAGAGGAGATTCTCTGCCCTAAAAATCCCTCCTGCTCCATCTTCTTATCCTTCCTTCCCACAACTCCTGGCAACCGATGATCTTTTTACCACCTCAGTAGTTTTGCCTTTTCCAGAATATCATATAGTTGCAATCCCACAGTAAGAAAAGGCTACAGCCTGTTCAGATGGACGTCTTTCACCCAGTAACATGCATTTAAGTTTCCTCCGTGTCTTCGCATGGCTCTGTAGCTCACTTCTTTTTATTGCTGAAAAATATTCCGTTGTCTATATGCACCGTGGTGTATGTACCCATTCACCTGCTGAAGGGCGTCTTGGCTGCATCCAAGTTCTGCAATTATAAATAATGCTTATATAATCTACTATGCATTGACCTTTATAACTTTTTATGTTTATGTGTTGCATTTAAATATAAATAATTTCAGGTACACATGTAAATTGTATATGTGCATATCTGTGTGTGTTTGTGTTTGCACCGGGTATGTGTTTGTGTGCATGTGTATTTGTACCACGAGGTAGCAGATTCTTTTACTGGCATTTACTTTAATTTTTGTTTTGTTTTGTTTTGTTTTTCTGGGGGAACAAAAAGCCATCTCAACCTTCACTTTTTTTAGCCTAATTTGAAAAATGATGTGTTGTGGTCATCAGACCTCAGTCCCTTTGATCTCTTGGTTTTCTTTTCTCTGGCCATCCATAGTGTACAGAAAACCACAAAAAAAAAAAGAGTGAAAAGCCAGACGGAAAATCGCCTGCAATTTCATCAGCCAGAAAAACCCACTTCAACCCTTTTATATGCATTTGAACTATTTTCCTTCCACCCGTGAAAATGAAAAACTTTTTGACGAATTAAATTCAGCAGAGTTTATTCGTGTTAGCAATGATCCGTGAGTTGCACGGGCCTCCAAACCAGAAGGGGTTCAGAGCGCCGCACCCAGCCACCCAGCCTGGGCAGGTGCATCCCTGGGCAGAAGGAAGCAGTTGGATGGGCCTGGCTCATGTGGGCGTGGTCTGAGCAGCGGGCGGCCGGTGATTGGCTGAGGCTCAGGGACCCTGTTACAAGATTATCCTCTTAGTTAGGTTGCGGTTTATTTCCATGCTAAGTTAGGCTGCAGTTCACAAGGGAGGAATGTGAAGATTTGTGTTCCTCATTAACCCAATCAAGAAGGCCTTAGGTGTGTCTCCAACCGTGAGAGGCTGGGTCTTAAGCAGCGTTTGTTCACAGTGAGCTGGAACCGGGTAGCATAACCCTAAGGATGCAAGTTGTTTTCAAGGTGACTGTGAGCAAGGAGAGTTTCAAGGAAATCGCTTTCCAATTGCTGAGCGTCTGTGTTTACTCTTCCCTGGATTCCCTGTTCGAGTGGGTTCTCTCAAACAACGTGTCTCTCTTCTCCATCCTTCTCGACTTGATAAAAGAGACGCCTAATGGTCACCTACTGTGCATGCCTTACAGCACCTGCGATGTAGGCTCGTTAAGCAGACACTGCAATTGAAACCGTGGTGTTGGTACAAGGAAAGAGCAATGGCAGGGAACACAGAGCTCAGGGAAATATTTATTTGATTCTTGAATGAAGGTGACACTGCAGCAAGAGAACAGAAGGTCTCTTCAAAAAATGGCCCAACTGGGTATCGGCATGGGGAAAATGAAACCTGACCCTGTATCATGGTGCGTACGAAATCTATGCAAGGTGATAAAGACCTCCGTGCGAAAGGTAAAATGCAAAATGCCAGTACGAACCCAGCTCCATGGATCCCACCATCCCAGCGACGTGAGCTTGGATTAAGCAAAGGCTCTATGATGACGTCTGCTTCCTCCGGTAACAGAGGGGAATGGCTATAATCAGCCACGTGACGTTTCAGCACTTCTGTTCCTCAAAACACGTGACCAAGAGCTTGGTAAAGGCAAACCCAGAACCAGAACCGGTAAAGTTATTTGAAGGACACGTGTCAGACAAATATTGTCTAAACAATTCCAGTAAGAAAAATGCAGAAAAATCTAGTAGTTGCCACTACACCGGCCCCCAACACCAGAATTTATAAATTTGTAAAACCAAAAAGACAGAAGGCACCAGGTTCTGAAAAGAATGTTAAACAACTGAAACTCGAATGCACTGCTGGTGAAAGTGTAAACTGATATATTCATTTTAGAAAAAAAATAAAATGTTGGGTGACGTCTACTGAAGCTGAAAACAACGTATGAGTCGAGATTCCCACTCCTAGAAATATGTGCATGAGTGTGCTTATCGAATGAAATGCTCTAAGCTGCACTGTTTGTAAAAGCCAAAAAGTGTCCACCACCCAAATGCTCATCGGTAAGGAATGGATAGATCGCTGTATGCTAACAGTATACAATGAGTAATATCCGGTGATGCAAATGAACACTGCAGCCGAGTGCCTCCAGCGTGGATTGATTTCACAGGCATACTGAAGCCCAAGTGTAAAGAGTGGGTACCGTGTGGTTCCACTTACCTGAAGTTCAAGAACAGGTCACACTCACCTGCAGCGTTACGGGTCGGGCTCGTGTGGTCAGAAATGCGTCCTTTCCTTCGTCCTCCCTTGGAAGAAGTGTATATTTGGATGCAGGATTCCCAGGTGCTGGTCACCTTCTAGCTCTTGATGTGCTTGCTCGTCACGTGGGTTATTTACTTTGTAAAAATATTATTCACCATATAGTTTTGATTCATGCACTTTTCTGTTTGCATGTTTAAATAAAAATTTGCCTGAATAGCAAAGAAAGAGAAAGAAAGGGAAGATACTACAAACAACAAAGAAGAAAACAAACAAAAATCCCCAACACATCCAGAGCACCAAACAGAAGAAAAATCCAAAACATTGGATTTGGTGTAGATGGAGAGCAGGTGGAGAGAAAGCCGATGGCTTCTTTTTCACAAGTCTAGCGGATTATGACTTTTTGTTTTCAATAAAATTTAAGGAGGTCCTACCAAACAACTTTTGATAATAGTGATTTTTGATATGTAAACAAGTAAGAGTTCAAAAAATCGAGAGAGGTTGCTGGAACAGAACAACTTCCTTTAACATCTTATTTACGTTAAGTTTTCTTAGGGCTTACCTCTGTAAAAATTTTTAAAAAACAATAAAATTGATACTAAAGCCTATCTCTTTCTAACAATTAATAATACAGGAATAATGAAAAATGCCTTATCAATATCATTAATTGATACATTGCTAATGAAATGCTATTTTTGGTGTTTAAAATAGATTATCAAAATTTTTGTTATATTTTTTATTTAATTATACATTAATAAGAAATCGACAACTAAATCAAAGAGACTGTTTTAACCTGTGGAGCTGTATGGTCACAGGAAATTTAAAAATGAAAATTTGGTACCGATGAGTGTCATAGGATTATTCATGAAGGACTTCCAAACAGAAAAAAAATCTTCTATTAAAGTACTTTTTTGTAGGCATTGTAGACTGGCAGTAATAGTTGAAAGAGAACAAGAAATGAAGTAAATTTGTTGAGCAGTGTCAACGGAAAAAAGCCAAACTCTGTAAAATAATTTTAAAGAGATTTATTCTGAGCCAAATTTGAGGACCGTGACCCAGAGCCACTGCCAAGAGGCCTTGGGCAAGTGGACTCATTGTGGCTGGGTTACAGTTTGGTTTTTATACATTTCAGGGAGGCAGGGCTTACAGGTAAAGTCATCAATCAATACGTGGGAGGCATACATTGGTTTGGCCCAAAAAGGTGGGGCATCTCGAAGCTGGGGGGGGTGGCTTACAGGTTATAGGTGGGTTTAAAGATTCTTTGGCTTGTAATTGGTTAAAGACATGAAGCTTTGTCTAAAGGCTTGGGATGTTTTAACATAAGGAGCTGTTCTCAGAGATAAGCCACAGACATAGATTTGTTGTGTAAATTGAGGACCTGCAGGTTTGTCTTGCATGCCCTTAGGCCTGTTAATGGGTTATAAAAGATGTCCCCAAGAAGGGACTGGGCATGATGAGGCATGTCTGACCTCCCTCTTCCTGGCAGACAACTAATTTTAGAATATTCCTTTGGCCATGAGGAGGTCCATTCAGTCCACTGTGGTGGTGGTGGGGTGGGGGGTGTGAGCCTTAAAATTTATTTTACTTCACAGTAGTCATGTATCTTTTAGATAAATATCCCAAAGCATTAAGTTGCTGTGGTGATATTCTCTTGGAACTGAGTGAAAGTGGTGTTTTATTTAAGGACATTTTTACCGTAATTTGCATGTCATACACTATCAGTGATTTAAGTGTTGAGGAAAAATTGCAGATTTTTAATGAAGACGTTGCAAAGAGATTTTTTGAAGGAAGTGCAAGTGGAGTTTCACACCAGAAGGCAGAGCCTGGCTTCTGGACGGTGAAGCAAGGCAGTGGCAGGGGTGAGAGAGAAGGTGGAGGGTGGGAAGGAAGGTTCTGACGCCATCCGGGGTGTGGGTCAGAGGGAGGGCAGGACGGCGGTGTCCGGGTTTCTGACTTGGGGGACTTGACTGCTCCCAGAAATGCCGGTCCAGACAATGGAGCCGATACTCGGGAACTGCAGAGTGCTCTGTTTCTGTGTGAGGTCAGTGTTCTCCCTGTTCTGTTCCCGCATTCTGGCCACGTCATTCCACCAGCTGAGACAAGGATGGACACTGTTTGTGACAACCTGTCTGGCAGCCACAAGGCGAGGCTGGGTCTTTGGGACCCTTGGCGCTGGGATTGCAGGAAGGCAGGTGTGCGAGTGGATTCGGCGAGCAAAGCCTGGACCTTTTCCCCCACGGCTCCCCGAGGAAATGGTTTCCTGGCGTCATCTTGGTGTACGTTACTCTGGTTTTCTCCTCCAGAGTTATGCCGGAGGTTATTCAAATTCAGACGCCTTTTCTGCTCTTTCCCTCAGATCGTCTTTGAAAACAGTAAATAAAATCACGGTTTGCGGGAATTTCTGGGGACCTCCACTCCGCCCTCTTCCTTCAGTACACAAAGAACGAGATGGACTTTCACATGAATATTTATTCCGGTTCTCACTCTTCTTTCTACTCCTGATTTTTCACTCGTATGTTTTTATTTCCTCAGTTTCTTTCTGATTTGGGGTGCCATACGTTTTCTTGGCAGGTTAATTTTCAAAGCGCGCACAAACACACACGCACACACAAACACACATTATTATAAATATATGTGATTAGCACCTACTTTGTCAGACGCTATACTAAAAAAAATTGTTAAAATCCATAGCGTTCACAATAAGTGAGCTCATAGTCTAGCAGGAAATAATGAGATGTGAGCAAACAAATAAACTAGGATAAGATAATTACAAAACCAACAAAATAACATTTTCATGAAGGAAGAAGTAATCGCAAAGAATTTGGAAATTGTTGCTGTAGATGTTATTAGCTCCAAGAAAACTTCTGATTCCCTCATGTAAGCCAAAGTTGAGTCCTTCTTGGCAGAAATGGGGTTTGTAGAAGTTAGTTCAGGTCATTAAAAACAGTCGAGTTAATACTGGAAGCTCATATTTTGGTGAAATGAAATGTATTATATTTGAAATAGTCAGTGAGATTCAGATTGAGTTATGGATTTATAAGGCAAAATCCTTTAAAGAATTTTCAGAAATGATGATCTTGCCTGAAATTCTAAAGATATTCTGGCTAGATAAAAATATTACTTATATTATTGGATAAAACATTTGAATATTCATCTCAAATTACAGTAATTGCTTTATCTAAAAATTACCTAAGAGAAATAAATCTAAGCCTTGGTTTTACATTAGAAATTTTTTTTCATATTTTAAACCTCATTGATATTACTATGATAATACCAAAAAGGCCTATTTTTTTAAGTTTATTTGCACATAGTACTTGTAAATTAATGAGAGAAGATTAAATGAGATTTATGTAACATTTTTGGATATGTTTGACTCAATTATAATGAACTTGTATAGAATTTAAATGTAAAATACATTTATTACTATAATTCTGAAAGAAACTATGGTTCCCCTAGCCAATTCTTCCAGGGTTAGAAAATTAAGCAATCTGGTCACTTTTGTTGGTAATTGATTGTGGTAGATGTTAGCTAATTAGATGCTTCATTTTTGGAGAAGTGGTCTGGTCCCTAACTCCATATACTTTATTTTAAATCTTACTGTGCTTTTCAGAAAAATATATACTCACATGCAGCTGAAGCTTTGCATCTATTTTTAGCATATTTATAAATTCCTTGAAGTCCACCCTAATATTATTATACTACTGCTACCAGTACTGTGGCTGCTACTGCTACTATTACTACTGCTATTGGAATTGTTACCACTGCTTTTTATTAAGAACTACTATATCCCAGGCCTTTTCCTGGTGGCACGAGTAGATTATCTCCTTTAAGACTTGTTAAACATCTTTCTGAACAGTATCAATGCAGTGTGCCTGTGTGTGTCTGCGTGCTTACAAATCCGGTAATAGACAGATATATTTATTATAAATGTGCGTTTCCTATACAGGAAGACATGAGAGCATCTGCATTTCTGAAAATTAGTGCCCAAGCTGGTTGTCAATCACACAGTTATGATTCTATGTTCCTCAGAGGATATTGAGGCAAATTGCATGTATGACTTTTATATGTATGTGCTCATAATTAGCTCAGTGAAAATTTTCAGCTCCAACGCACCATATACCTTTGTGGAAGGGATTTGCCGCTTCATGTCTCAGTCTGAAGGCAGCTTTCCAACACATCCGTGAGGAGGCAGTTGGGAGCATTTTACATACGGGATAATTCCCATGAGATTCTGCGGGTCACAGGGGAACTCTGAAGTCATATGGGACGGCGCTGATTTCTCCCTGCACGATCGGTCTCACAGAGCAGGCTCTGGCCACTCAAAGCAAGCAGGGTCTGATCCCTGGAGGAAAAAAATGATGACACTGAGTATGTTTCCCTCCTAGCGGTGCCTTGCCCCAGCATCGAAGCCCAGCTCTCGGAGCACGTCATCTGGAGACTGGTCTCGGGGTCTCTGAACGAGTACGGGGCCCAGGTGCTGCTGAGCTGCAGTCCCGGCTACTATTTGGAGGGCCGAAGGCTCATTCAGTGCCAAGCCAATGGGACGTGGAGCGTCGGAGAGGAGAGGCCCGGCTGTAAAGGTAAGTGACAAAGTACCACAGTTGCTAAATTACCGAATTACTTATATCAGTGGCATCCGCCTTCAACGGCATGATACTCTGTCATCGTCCTATAGAGCAAAACTAGTCCTACAGGGCAAAGGAATATGGCATGTCTTTCATTACCAGGACAAATATGCATTTTTATGTGACATACTTAAAACATAATAACTGCTAGATGAAAAGTTAAATGTTGCCTTTTCCTCGTTCATGATTATATTTTATAAACTTTAAAGTATTAGAATATTCAAATATTTCAGATCAGCTCGAAAGCAAAGCAGGCCTATGTTCCAAGAGATAAGCCTTGTTCCACGCACTGGCTGTCGGAAAGTTCTAATTAGGATCTTGGGAAATAGCGTTGATGCTGAAGATATTGTGTTCTCGAGTAATGACTGTCTGGAAAGAGGAGATGATGATTCTCTTGGGTAAAAGATAAGTGGTGAAAGGCTTTGAGGGAGGTTTCATACGAAATATGAATAATTAGGAAAAAATAAAACAATATTAGGATTGTTCGGAGCGCTGTTCGATCCAGACATACTTCATAATACAATCCGCTGTTGATTGTTCACAGGAAATTATCATGCAGAGAAACAAGTAGTGAGATCAGCGTTTAATCTATGAGGTACGCAGCTTAGTAAGAATAAGGCCAGAATTCAAAAAAGGAGAAAGAGAAAACAATGAATGCTTAGCTACCTTTGATGTTAATTTTAATCCGATGTTTAACAGAACAAATGTTCATTATGCATGTACCATGTTTCCCCGAAAATAAGACAGGGTCTTATATTTATTTTTTCTCAAGAAGACACCCTAGGGCTTATTTTCAGGGGATGTGTTAATTTTTTTAAGTACGGTACAACAATCTACATTTATTCAAATATAGTTAAGTTGGCTTCTTCTGGAACATCATTATAACTCTCCAAACCCCGAATTCCATCCTGAATTTCTTGCGACTCTATTTCCTTTAGAACCATTGGCCCCAATCTCTCATATTGAGCAATAGAGCTCTCATGGGGCAGATGAGAAGGGCTGCTCGTCTTCTTTACCACTCCGCGATGAAATGCATGGGTTGTGCAGATGCACTGTGTAGCCACGCCCATCGCTAGCTCTTATTTTCAGGGTAGGGCTTCTATTGCGCAAATGCTTAGAAATCCTGCTAGGGCTTATCTTATGGGTAGGTCTTATTTTCGGGGAAACACGGTACTAAAGACTCTTCCGCAGGAGCACAGAGATAGATTAGGAAGGATCGCTGATCTCAAGGAGTTCCGAGTCCTGGTTTCCCCGGGAAAGCCCTGCCAGAAGCCTCTTTCCCAGGTGATTGTCAGTGGCTCCTTGTCACTCTGACGAGCGTCCTGGTTTGCATGATTAATGATCACTGGTCATAGAGTTTGCAGTGCATTTCCTCTCTGCTACACTTGCGCCACGTGGCAAACGCCCTCCTCCCCGACATGCTTGCTGGTCCTCCATGTCTACCCACCCTCGAATGTCAACTCTTGACTTGGAGACGCCAGCGGCCGGGCCACCGAAGCGCGATGAGGAGAAAGGGTTTAGAAGTGCTTACCTTGTGCCTCTTTCGGACTCTTCCGGCCAACGTCATTTTGTTGGTTTCAAACCAGAAATAGGGTCTTAAAAATAGACACCCATTGACTCCCTGGGGCTGGGGGGTCCACGCAAGGCTTCTGCAGATGCAACAAGCCCGATATAGCTGCTTCCTGTCTTCCTGATTCCCCGGGGACGCCCAGTTACGAAGTCCCTGTCTGCATGTGGCAGGGGCAGGCAGGATGGCTGCAGGCTGTGCCTTGGCCTTTTATGCTCATGGCTCAAACCGCCATTCCGGAAGAACTGACACTCGCATTTGAGAGCCTTCTGTGTAAGGGGATGCTCACAGAAACCAGGCTCCCCTGAGTCTTGCACCAAACTCATTAGCAGCCGGGCACCAACTTCATGGGGGGAAGAAGGATTTCTGCGTCCAGCCTCCGACGTTCTAGAAAGTCTGTTTCCTTGACTCTAATCTCGCCGGCTGTGTTCTGGTGGTTCTGATGCAGAGCTTGGTACAGGCACGGCGATTCCTCATCCGTTTCTCTTCCTGTACCCAGCCGTATCTCAGGACACGTGTTTATTTCGTAAACTGCCCTCTGTTCGTGGACTCCCGTGGCCGGGCACGGGCTATCCTCGCCCTTGGTTATTTGTCTCTTGAATGTCATCGTGGACATGTGGCATTTTTCCAGCATGGGTGGATTCTAACTGAAGTCACTCTGTGCTTTTTTTTGTTCATGTGTTTTTAATCATGTCTGCAGTTCAAATGGTCACGAGGTGGCTAGGGGGAGTCCCTTCCACACAGCTTCTTCATTTTGTCCTTCTGACACCTCTAAAAGGTCCTTGCGTCGTCATAACGACAGGACGGTCTGTGCTTCTCCGGAGTGTTTCCTACCCAGACATGAAATCAGCTGTTCTCCGAGGAGCTCTGGTGCCTTTTCGTGGAGAACGGTATTAGAGATGAAATCTGTGCCGGGGGAAGGCGTTCTGTCATGTGTGTGCACAATGGGAAAGTTGACGCAGAGTTTACTGTCACCTCCTGACCCAGTCGGAACTTTTCTGTCTGTTTCCTTCTTTCCCCGCCAAAAGGCCTGATAATGATATTGTTCATTTATTTCTATTTCTACTTCTTTTTTTTTTTTTGACTGAATTTCTCACTAACAAAAGAGCTTGTGAAAGCCTTTCTCCTCTTTTAGGAAATATAAATGTCATACTAGATATGGGAATATTTGACTTTGTGCTTAAATCGTGGTGCTGCCTGAAATCTCAGAAGACTCTATCACCCGCTGCCGCTCCGCTTCTCTCCTCTTGCCTAAGTGTTTTGGGAATGACGTCAGAGTACAGGAGGTCTAGAAACCTCCGTCATCAACATACGCAGTAAGCCCTCTGTGAAAAATACATCACTCAGAACACCGTAGCATTGCATTTTCTTGATGATACGCACAAGTGAATGCCCAGCTAACATCAGATAACACCAAGGACAGCTCATTGCCCCAGAGACAGCTGGTTTCACGTCTGTACATTTTCACTTTGAGTGAGGCCTTCTTTCTGACTTGTATCCAGGGACCGATCTTGGATCTGTCCCTCTAGGCCTAATAAAACAATCCCAGACTCTGGTCTACACAGCATGCCCTTATGTATTTGAACACAGCCACTATGCATCCGCCGAGCCTTCTCTTCACGGTAAAGAGCCCCGCCCCTCGCACCGGCCACGCCCGCCACTCGCCGCTCGCGGTGGTCTGCAGGTCCATCCGGCCTTTTTCCAGCTAGAACACATCTGAAAGCACCTGCTCTTGACCTTATGCTTATTTATCACACTCACAAGTAATACGCATATTTTGGATAGGAACGCTATTTTTACAGGTGTGAGAAATAATATGCTACATTGAGGATTTTTTTTTTAATCAGAGTAAATTTCAACGTGGATGGTAGAATTGAAGGGAAGAGGGAAAGGAGGTTTTCCCGTGGGAAGGGAGGCGGTGGCTTGTGAGTCCATGGTAATCAATCCATCAACGCACTGCAGGCTGGCAAGTTGGGGATGTTCAGGACGCCGTCAGCCGAGCATCTTGTACATGTGAGGACTTGCTCTGAGCGTTCAAGGGAGGCACTGGGAACTGTGAATATTATTAATAGGACATTTTTAATGGAAGAGGAAAAAAAGCAATGCATTCATTTTTTTTTAGAAACTTCAGGGGAGAGAGTGACATGGAAACAAGGCTTTCTCTGTGCCATTTGCAAAGGTTATTTTTAGTGGTTCTCCAAATCATTGCCCCTGCCCTCATCAGTGTGTTGGGTTTGCTACCCAAGGAAACGCTAGCACAGAACCCTCTTATCCAGCTACTGGAAAGCTAACACTTTGCTCCATTAGTTATTCACAATGCGGTAAACCTTATTAGGGGGGAAAACTTAAAATAGTCGCCAAAATTATTTTCAACAGTGGCTTAAAGGATAGAAACACGTGCAACAGCAGAGAGAGGCTTCCTTGGGTGCCTTGCAGGTGCACCGAGACCTCCGAGAGGAATTGCGTTCAAGTCTCATTGTTATTTAATGCTTCCCTGACAAGCCCTGAAGTTTCAAGACAAGATCCAATTATCTTAAATGGCTACACAAATGGATCTTCAAATATCATAGTTCAAGGCGAAGTTCGCGCCATGTTTGGGAAAAGGCTTAATGAAAAGTTCATGACAAATGGTAAAAATCTAAATCCTGCTCGAATTCATTGACATTTGCTGCAGCAAACATGTCAGCGATATCCCCAAAGGCATAAGATATGACACCCTCACAGTCTGACAATCCCCAAAACTCATAAATCACGGAGGCTTTTTCAATGACGATAGCGTTCTGATCGCGATGTGCTCTCCAGTCGAACTTCCAGACTTCTGCCGAGCAACCTCCTTGAGAACCTGGCCTGGCTGTGTCCCTCTGACCTTTCAAATTGAGCCATTGTCAAGTGAAATCAGCTTAATTAAAAAGGACGATCTCAGTGGTACATACATAAAATGTTTTCTTCACTCACCTTTAAATATTTTTGCCCTTTTTATTCAATGTATTAATTAGGTCCTGACTTATTACCAATCCTGATTGAGCCCTGTTATGTACAAATGGCTTGAAGCACTTACATCGTCCTCTCTCTGAGTCCAGTGTACAACCCTATGTGGTAGCTGCTACTATCCACCCATAACGGGGCCCGGTGACGTTTAGGAAGTTGGCCAGACTCGCCATAACTGGTACTTGGAGGACTAGGCTTGACTCCGGGGAGCCCACAGCAGAATCCGTGTTTTGCATCACTGCGTTTTGTTGGCTGCTATCAGTTTACTATTAATAAGGACTTATTTACTATTAATAAGTGTTTGCCGCCTGCCAGCTTTGCCCTGAGCACCGAGCAAATCAGAACTCACGGAGCGTTCTTCACACCCCACTTTGAATGGTTTTCCTAACACTTTCCTTCTTGCCTGCACCCCATGACATTCTGAAACTTAAAATAAATAAATAAATAAATAAAGAGTCAAAAATTTAAAACCCACGTGAGCCTCTGATGAGAGGCTGCCCCCGACGGCTTCGTGGCTTCCTCCCTTCTCCGCGAGGCTGCGGTTTTCTGCGCCAAAGCGTTTGTGGATCTGAAGTGCAGAAATTCCAGTGGTGTGATAAGGACATGCAGCAAGGGTGGCCGTGAGTCTGTCTCCTAAACCGGAGCACGGTTGCGGGTGGGCGTGGACGTGAGCAACAGTTGTGCTGAGACCGCAGGCGTGAGCGTGGGGTGCAGGGTCGCCATGCCCGCGGCCACTGAAGGTCTCGCTCGTACATGCAGTTTTTAATTTTCTGGACGGCTCCACAAGTCCCACGTGGTCTGCGCTCTTTTGGAGCAGCAAGTTACCCAAATGACTCAAAGAACGAAGCAGCCCAACACCGCTGCAGCCGGAAGTCCTAGATTTCAGTCTCTCTTCCTCTGTCCGGGCCGATTGGTTCTGGCGTAGACAATTCACATCCCTCATGTCTGATGGGCTCACCGAGGGGTTCGCTACGATGGCATCCTCCTCGAGCTCCATTTGGGCAGAACAGCAGACAGATTGCCAACTTACTCGATGGACATGCTCGTAGGTGAATGAGGTTGCGTGCTGTGTATTTTTTTTTCTAGAAAGTTTTAGCCACTTGTGAGGATGAAGATAAAATTATAGGTAATTGAAGGGATCTAGAATCTTTTGGAACCCACTCTCTAAGCTTTTAAGTTTTCATTGCAAGGACATGAGAGAAGGAACATGAAGCTGCCTAGATGACTGGTCTACCCATCCCTAAGCAGACATCCTGGCCCACGTTTCTC
>VBSM01001927.1:1243867-1258578 GCA_008086735.1 Cheirogaleus medius | reverse complement strand
AAACGGACTCTGGAGCGGGACCGAAACTCGATGCCTGGGTAACTTAATCTATTATTCTGGCACTTATTTAATTCAAATACAGCTTTAAAAATAGATGACGGCGGGTAACACATATGACTTCTCGTTGCAAATGTAATAGAACGCTGCTAAGTCCTACCTGGGGTCTCAATGCTGCAGTTCACAATGTGGCGTCTTCTCTGAGCACCTAAAGGGATTTTATTTGTAATCTGAGCAACAAACGAAGGTCACGTATTGCGATAAATGACAGAAAGACTCTTTTACAGGATGCAGAAAACACAATTATACTCAAATGCCATCATGATCATAAGGCACACAAAAGTGAATTTCAAAAATAGTATACATTTTATCTTTTTAAAAATTTAAATATGTCGGCAAATTAATGTGATATTAATCAAAATCAACGTAAGCACAGTAAATTATTTGAAAAGGAATGTGCCTACAATAATTTGGCCTTCTTTTTCCCAAAGATTAAATTATCCTGCATGGTAATTTAAAAAATGAGTTGAAGAATGTTTTGAATAAATGCATGAAAATTCTTAAATAAGCGGTTTAACCTATAGCAGTCACTAAAGGGTGCTCCCGGCAGGGTTACCAGTCATTCGTAAAATACTTTAACTGGCGAAAGTCCTTTGGAATCTTCTCTGTGATTTTCTGTGATGTTGTAATCACGCAAAGCCACAGAAGCTGGAAGGTTTAATCTTCCGAATCTCCATGAGCTAGGATCACTTCAGGAACTAAGCCAGGACCAGGGAACGTTGAATAATAAAGCCTGTTCTATTTTATGTGGGACAATTTGAAGAAAGAGGCTCAAAGTTGTAAACCCCAAGGAAACCAACCACTAAAAGAAGGTTCTCACATATATACATGAAATGTAGTACTTATATGAATGCTACTTGAATACTCTCTCTGTTTATGTATATGTAATTTTATTATTTAATATATTTAATACATTGTACATTACTGTACACACACACATATATCTTGTTGTTGGATGTAGTCTTGGCAGTCTTCAGCCGACTATGAAATTTCCTTGGAGTGTATGTGGTGCTTTCTGTACAGGGTCACTAGTGCTTCTGAGATTTTTTTTATGAATTCCTAGATGTTCTTATGCAACTGATCAGCCCCAGAGTAGCACTCTCCCGTGGGCAGCTGTGGTGTGGACTAGATCCTCTCTGTCAACTTCAGTGGGACTTGTCACTATAGAATGGAACTGAATGACCTAAGACACATCTCTGGTTGTAAGGATGGAAATTAATAACAATTTACACCTAATCCCTGTTCTGCTGCTTACAAACACACCTCGAACCTTGTCTTACCTGTGGTTACCAATATGGGTTGCGGGCAAAGGCCACCGTTGGAGTCTTGGGGATTTTAAGTGGCACGTTCACTTTGTATAGCTGTTAATTCATGGGTCAGCACAAGTCTTATTGATCCGCAATAAGCCCTTACCTACCCTCTGTTGTTCTTCTGTGTGAAGGTCAGGACTTCGATAGAGAAACAGTGAGATGTGTACTGAATAACTGGCTGTCTGGAGATGCCCCCAGACACGGCCTCAGTCGTACACGATACCTCCCGGAAGCTTTGGGAAGATGATTTGCTCAGAAATGAGTCCGTTTGCTCAGAAGAAAATTAAACTGCAAATAAGGAGGAAGAAAAATGCCCAGATTATAATGTATAAAACATTAGCAGCATTTACATCTGAGCTGTTGGATTATAGAACACAGACTTCTTCACCTATAACTAGTGCTGCTGACTAAATTTTGGGCTCCTTTGTCAATGTTCTCTCTTGGAAGGAGGGGATAGTATGAGCCGAGCCGGTTGCACTGTTGTCTAATTCTGACCGGTGCGCTGGGTAAGCAGAAGTGAAAGGAGCTAGGTTACAGCACTATAGTCCTCAGTCATTCCTGAACCCAAGGCACCTGCCGAAACAGGAGCCTAGCACCTGTTCTTCCTGGCTAGTTTTGTCCCTGTTCCTGTATGGCCCCCAGGATTTGCCATTTGTATTAACCCTTTGCCTGTTTCCATCATTAAGACCTGCTTGGAAATCGCTCTGGGTCTCTACCAAGCTCTGTGACCTTGGGTAACCTTCAGGCTGTCTGGACCGAGTGGGGGTGAACAAGAAAGTTCTCTCAGAAAATGACTTACACTAACACGCAGCCAGGTGGTGAGGATATTTAAAAATTCTGCCAACAATCTATATCATCCCGTGGCTTCAACTCTAAAAGAGATGGCACCTCAACAAAACAAAACAACCCCCAAAACTATGACTTTCAGAAAGAAATCACCCCAGTGAGGAAGAGCTAGGGAGTTACCCAAACAGACACAGGGCACACCAGGTTTTCTGCGAGAAATTCAATTTGCAAAGCAGATCACCCGTCCCAGGACATGTGTAAGAGAATGAAATATAGTTTTAAGGACAGTGTAGTGAAGGACAAATCCACCACGAGCTGGGAACAATGTAAAATGTTCAGGACCATAAAAAGACCCTGTAAATCATGTTTGAAGTGAGAACCAAATTCACGCGCTGAAGTCGGCACTAAAACCACAGATGACAGAAACAAAGCAGAAGAAAGACCTCAACGTCCTCTTCCGCCGTTCTGTCTTTTCTGTTAAGAAGCATTATTATGGCAACACGAAGATTACAACCTGTTTTTTGGATTTTTTTTTCATCGAAAACTGGCCCTGCAGAATGATAAGAATTTTATTAAAGAGAACTTCAGAATGTCTAATCAAGTGGAGTCTCCTACTTAGAATGACTTCAGAACCAGGTGACGGGACTCACGAAGATACTGCTGAGTTGTTGACAATGTTCTTTGGGGGATGTTATTAAAGGGAAGTACTCCAGAGTTGGACAGATATCTAGTGTGATTTATCACACCATTGGAAAAGAAGTGCACTGTCAAAAACTAGGGCTTTACTTGGTGACATGTAGAGCAGATACTCAACATACTCGTTGTAAGTAACTTCGGGGATGCGTGTTCATGGTTCCACAGGACAATATGCCAGCGTGGACCCATGTTTTTGTTTGATGTGCTACGAGATGGGTGTTTAGGAATATCTTTTAGAATGGGCATTTCTGGATCTTAAGTCTTTATTCCTATCTTTGATCAGGGCATGATGATGATACTAGTCGAAAGAGTGAACGTCACATTCGATGACAGATTCAGGAACTCCAATTTTAATGGTAGGCCAAATATATTAGATAATAATAGGAGTTAATGTAAAATTTCCCTCAAGGTAAAATAAAATAAAATAAAATAACTTCAAATGTGCATGATGAGAAGGAAATTCTGAAATAATAAGCATAAAAGCAAAGAAATTGAGTATTTTGGATATGAGGAGGCTCAGACACGCAGCATGGTCTGGTGCTGGCTCTGTGTGACTCCTGCCAGTGACTTATCATATATCCACCCTCTGTTGGCCCTAGTGCCCTGTATCCAGAATTACGATTTCAGTTCTGTAAAACAGCTTCAGTGGGCTAGTGAGGAATCGGTATATGTGTCTGCAGTGAGAGATCTGGTGACCTTGATCTCTGAGGAATAAGAAATAGCGATATTGGTTTGGCTGAAAGAAGAGTTGGGAAGTTATTGATAGCTATTTTCAAATGTTTAAAATGCTATTAGGTGACAGATGGAATAAACCAGTTGTGAAAAATCATTTACCATATCAACGCCAGCCATGATGGATGGGCAGAGTCTCCCTGAAACCTGTGCTGAGATCTAAGTCTTGATCATGGATCTGTGGGTAGAAAAAAAGAAACAAAAAATAAAACTAATCACATAACCTCTTCCAAGGGCAAGGGCTAGGGTGGATGCTGTCATCAACAATACATATTTTAGTTCATTGATTTGTAATAGCAGATATTGTGTACAGAACAATCTATATAGCTTTTGGACTGAATACAAGAAACACCTCCCCTTATTTATGTACTTTTTACATGGTAGGTCTGTCCGGCAATGCAATGAAGACTTTATGCAGAAGGCAGGTGTCCCCGTGGTAGATCTTTGGGTAAAGTTCCCCGGGCTCTGGGCTGGATTAGCCTAGGTCTGCTGTGTTTTCCGCCGTAAAGCAAGATCACTTGGCAAAAGCATTGTTCCCAACTGTGGGTGCGGCGTCTCGTTTACCTTTAGGACGACTAGAACAAAGGCCGTTTTCTGAGATGGTGCCTCTGTTTCCCGTGGAACACAGATCATGTTTCTGGTACTCTGCTTCTAGTGATTTCCACCATGGGAGGGGAACATGCTGGAATCCTTCATCATTGCATCCGAAACCACCGCGCACGGGAGCGTACAGCACTTCCACACGCTGAGTCCATGAACGTCAGCTTTTGCAGGGCTCTGTGTTAGGAGAAGAAGGATAATTCTCTATGCCCAGTACTCAAGAACTGAATTTATCCTGTGCTTGAGGTCTCCAGTCTGAATTCTAAGCAGAATCTTTGAGAGAGGATGGGGTATATGTGTGTAAACACGTGTAGCTGAGTTTTAGGCAAAGTAATGCATATGCACATCCCAGTACATTCGTGTTTTTTTTTTTTATTTCAAGAAAATATGAGAGTACAAACATTTTGGTTACATTTTATATCTTCGCCTCTCCCAAGCAAGGGTTAGAGTTATGCCCTTCCCCTCCACAATGCTCACCACATCCCTATAGTACTCAAATGGTGGTGTTCACCAGGGATTCGGGGGTTGTGGGGGTAGACCTGGTACATTCTCATAAAATTTAGCCCACGCTTAATCGATGCTATCATTCCTGTGCCATCACTGGGGTCTCCCAGGGATCTGTGAGTTGCTGAGGACTTGTTCTCATTCGCCATCTGTGCTCTGTAATGCTGCAGATCTCTCCCGAGAACACTGGCCCCGTATCTACTCTCTCAGGCACCTTCTAATCCATCAGAGACGTTTTATCGTCCTCGTTCTCCCTTAATTATTTTCTTCTGTTTATCTTCCCCGTGGTAGTTTACTTGAACCAACACAGAGAACACAGATGAGAAAGAGGTTATGCATTTGTAATCCGTGCCCCCTGTTGGAGAAGCCACATGAATCTTTTGATAAGTCACCTCATGTAGACTTTTCAACACACGAGTACCTATCATCTCCCCCACTTCGTTGCCGCTTTAATCTGTTGTACTCAAGATGTTGGTGATAGATGGAGACATTTCCCGCATAAAGGGCATTATCTTTTTTTCACTGGATTGTTTTGTTACCATTTAAAAATGTTTGCATTTGCTGCACTGCCATGACCTATGAGGAGGTGAATTCTTTTTGTGAATATAATGTTAGGATGACATTCTATATATGCTCAGAGAGCTACATGACATGATTCAAAATAATATTTTTAGACCATTCTTCATAGTTCTTAGAGAATAAAATTGAAATGTATTCTTCCAATGCCTTGCATACTTTGAGAGATCCACATAAAAATGTTTGCTAAAACAATTGATTAAGATAAGTTTATGGTGCAGCAGAAAGATGGTTTAGAGCGGGAAGATGAATCCACCCCCTTTGGTCTCTGCCGTACAATCTCAAGTGTGCAGTACGTGCTGTGAATTAATCAAGGAGACACCCACTGCCAATCCTCATAATTTGCAAATGCATCATCAGTGGCTGGGAAATACAGGTAGCAAAATCTCAGCCCTAAGTGTTTACGTCTGTATTTCTGAATATCGAACATCTAGTGATACCCTCTCAGTTCCTGGAGAGCTATTGCGTTGCATGGAAAATTAGTTATACACAGTTCTTCATTTTACGGAATTTATACTCTAAGGAATAAATAAGGTAAATTCCAAGTAGCTTTAATAAAGCGTTGGCAATAATGAAAGGCAAGGGGGGAGATGTAAACAAAGTACTTCAGCAACCTGGTGAGGGTGGGCGAGACTGAGAGGATGGGAGATGGAGGAAGCCCCTTTGATCACTGGTAGAATTCCTGCAAACAGGAAAAGAATAAAGTTATTCTAGAAACAGAGCCACAGACACCATGGCAGCAGCATAGATGTGGGATAATGCAGAGGTGATCTTGACACCACAGCGAGACCGATTTGCCTGCGCTAAGCATATTCCGGGGTAGAATTCCTTCCTCGTAGCCCTGGGAGCCTGGAGAACAGGGCCACCGGATGTGGGAAAGAATTGACCTGATATCACAGACACCCGCTGTAGGTCAGGTGCTGAGCTGAATCCCGTTCTATAGAACATGATCCCACACTTGGAACTCACAAATAGTGTAGATAAACAGGTAAGAAAAATTATAATGCCATCTGCTAAATTCTAAACAAAACAAAGCAAAACTGGAATACTAAGTATTTTAAAGAGGGGGTACTTCAGCTAGGTTCTCCTATTATAGGGAAAACCTAAACAAGGGAGATATTTGTGTTGCATATAAATGAGCGGTAATTTCTTCAGTGTTTGTGGGAGACTGCGCACATAGGGTAGGTTTGATATGAGGTTCGAGAGACAGAGATTTTACAGGCAGACAAGATTGGGGAGGAAACTTCAGGCCAGTTGGGTAGTGTATGCGCAGGGGTAGAGGTGTAAACCGTGGTATGTTGGAGAGCTAGGTAAAAAGGAATAGGTAAAAGATTTCTGAAAGCCCCAAAGACAATCCAAATCATGGGGACCGGTGTGAATATTTCTTTGTATCAAATATGGCTTAAAATAATAGTCAGTGACTAAAATGTGTTAAACAGAGATTTGATTTAAAAATGCACCTTGTGGTAGAAGAACCGGGCCCTGTTGCACGTTGTCACTAACAGCGCAGAGTGTTGTGTAGCTCATCAAGGCCCACACTTGCAGACCCTTGCAAGGAGCCCATGAGCTTTCCACAATACCACGTATTTCTGTGTCATGGGCAAAGTCACTCAGCGTTGCCCCTAGAAATTACACTTGGAGGAAAAAAAGTCTCATCTGTCAGTATTCAAATGTGTTTCTTTTAACATGGCCAGGTCTAGAGATTTAAATATGCCCATTGATGTTTAATGCTAAGAATAGCTTTTCCTGCATTTAAGTAGATCTGATCTACCTGACATTTTATGACCCTTTATTAAAACTCAAGGAGAGTTTGCAAACTGGCTTTGGAATTCACTACCCAAATAACCCTGACGTTAGCTCAAAGGCTGTGTTATTACACAGAATGAATGGAATATAGCCTATTGCATTTCTAATTCTCCTACAAGCACAGGATATTTGCAATGCTTAGTGTTTTATTTTCAACAGTAAGTGCCAAGAATCACAAAGCAAATACTAAGGTTGGCTATTTGGTTTATAGATTTTCTAAAAATGGATTCAGTTCTAATCCCCAAACCAATATTTTGTATTTGTACTGATACAAACTGGAACATTTAAAAGGTGACCTTCAAGTACACGACTCTAAGGGGGGAAGTGTGTGTGTGTGTGTGTGTGTGTGTGTGTGTGAGAGAGAGAGAGAGAGAGAGAGAGAGAGAGAGAGAGAAAGAAGAGAGAGAGAGAGAGAGACCCAGCCCTATGGTTTCTCTTGAAGGCATTGATTCCACCCAAAGGACAAAGGGCTCCAGGTCTTTCCTATACCATGGGGGACATTGTGTCCAGATTTCCACTGGTACAAAGGTTTGTGTGAAACAAGTGAAAAAATGGAACTTTACTAAATTTCCAAATCACAGAAACCATTTCTAAACCTGCAGAGGTCTGCATACTTGTCAGAGGCCCTACCCCGCTTTACTTACTTTTGAGATGTTCACTCTGTGCAATTATGATGACATTAAGGTAAATCCACTGACTAATAGCTCTTGGGCTCTTTCAGTGTCCAAGACACCTTGTCGGTCACTCAGAAAGCCACCACTAAAAATCAGTGTGGTGTTGTTAGATTGCAGACAGTGTGACTCATTGCAGTATCAAAAACGAGTGGTGCAAAAATCACAGGGAAAGCTAATCTAAGCAGTGCCCCAAGTCCTGTCTGCCAATGAGATTCCTCCTCTAAAAGGTGACTTCCTAAGTCCACATCCCAGAAAGAATAGGTGGAATTCTTGCCAGGGCTGCAGGGTGCAAGACTGAGGGGACTGGACCCATTCAAGAGCTAGTTGACAGAATATCCACTCTGCTAGAAACAAACAAAATAACCTTTTTGATCTCTCAGAGGTTTTACAATGTTATACTAAAACATCTGTGCAGTGGAATTTAGATGGAAACCCAGAAACAAAGGCCTCGAGAGGCTGCCGTGCTGAGATCCCGGCTGTCCTGTCTTAACCCCTGTAAATTGCCTCCCGTAGTCTGAGCACTGACCATGCTGCGCAGGTGTTAATGGACTGATCAGCTCCTCCGTGTCCATCCCCTGCTGGACGTCACACTAACCTGGGCTCACAGAGGGAACTTGGCCACTTTCTGCCCTCCTGAGTTCTCCCTCAAAAAATGCAGTTTGCAGGAAAACCCTCGCCAATCAAGAAAAGAGGCATTTCTCCCTTCTGGCACCTTCTCTCGTGGCATTTCTCTAGTGCCATCCCAGCAGACTTGGCTTCTCTGCTGGGAAAGTCAACCGTTCTATCTATCTTGCTACCAATCCTGGTGTTTGGGTAAAATTTGTTCCGTAGGTTTTATTTCCTTCTAACTTTTAGTCTTTTATTTTAGAGAAAGATTGGTAAAAGAAATACTCTTTTTCTATTCGGGGCATTCTAGCCAAAATAAAGCAGCAGTTTATAATCACAAATAATAACACAGCGTTTGCTATATAGAGAATAGAGAAAACTTAAACACCAGTGATTTCCAAAGCTTATGGTATAATGGAAAAACTTTGCACACCAGGTAAGACATGCAAATTCCTGGGACCCACTTGTTCTCCTACAGGGACATATAAAACCGCACCTGTTTTGAATCTCACAGTATTCTTATTCCCTTGTTTGATTAATCTTAAAAGGCCATCTCAAATGATATATTTTTGTGGAAGTATTTAAGATAATCACTTGAGAAGGCCATCGAATTCTTGATTCTACTCCTTATTCTCTCCAAAACAATGTTACGCAGTTGGCGAATTATCCGTTCCATGGTAATACCTGCCCTCGGCATGGAGAAAATGAAGAATTAAAATGTAAAACTCTAGAAGTGTGGTAGTGATAGAATTTTTGACCCACACTTGAACCAAAAAAATATATATATATATTCAGCAGTTCCCTTAAGGGATGTCTATATCTACATATCTGCCTATGTATCTGCACTGAATTAAAAGTCACATGAAGTTACAATTTTGTAGCATTCTTTCCTGCCTTTGTAGTCATTTGCTTATCAGTTCTTTCAGGTTTAGGTTACTGTAAATGTATGAGCAGATTGATACAAAAGTAACACAGCTCACATGCTTTCACTCCAAGGTTCTCTTTCCACATTTTAATAGGAAATTTCTGATGAACACACTCAACAAGTTCAGGTTTTGTGACTTTCTGAGTGTGATTATTGTTACCACGCAACTGCCTGTGGAAAATGATTAGTGATCTTTATTTGGGCTGAAGCCAAATGCCAATGAAGTTAAATAAACAAATCCATAAAACCAAGAGAAAACAAAAACTTTGGGGTCTGGCATCATGGTATAAGATCTAGAAAATAATCACGTTGCTTTATTTTATTTAGTTGGTATTTGGTTTTGAAGCGTGCAGGGCTCTGCTAACCCAATTTCCTTTTCTTTGTTTTTTTTTTTTTTCAATTAAGAGTTGCTTATCCTTCTTTGCTACTGTTCATACTTGGTGTAACTGTAACAAATAAATACCTCTAAATAGCCGGATAGGCTAGCCAGATAGATACAATGTTGCAAACTATGAAGGGTTACAATGGCCACTCTCCTAGTAAGCGTATAATCTGGTCAGACAACTCTACAGTCTTCCTATTTAACAGAGACTTTAGAAAGTAAATTAAATTTCTAATTTCTGTGACAAGACTGCCTTTCTGTCACCTTTTCCTGGCTGACACATACTCACCCTTCAGATGATAAAGGTCATCTATTTCGGTAGGACTTTCTGGTCTTCAGGATGGCTGTGAGTCCCCGCCACACGAGGTCCACACACCCTCAGGACTCTCCGTATTGTATCTGCTAATCCTTTTTTTCCAGTCTCTGTGATTGTATCTTATTCTCCATTTAATCCTTAGCCCCAAGAACATTTCAGGCCCATAGAAAATCAACATTAAATTATTTCCAACTGCATGACACTGGCATAGAAGATAATGTATGTGGAGTAATGTAAAAGACATAATGCCAAGCGATGGAGTTACTTTGTTTCCATTAATTTCAACAAGTATTCCATGAATAGACACTGGGCAGAAGCAGGCATGTAATTGTATCTCCACCTGATGGCAAATGCAGAGAGATGCCTTCTAGGTGTTGCGTTCATGACTCAAAACCAGGGCTGCACTGAGGATATTAAAAAAAAAAAAGGAAAGTCACATGCAAAGGATGTAGCCCAATATTATCGTAGACTAATACAATCTTAATTTTGACATAGAGCTTAGACTTCATTTAGTTCGAGTTCCACCTAGTGCAGTTTTCTGTTCCACAGCATTTCGACATATTATTGTTGAGATTTGGGTTAAATAGTGTGGTATAAGTGGAATTGTGTGGCTATTCTAGTTTTGTGAATAGCCTATAATTGGTCTAAGATTTTAGTGTTTTGCAAAGGAATTCACCGAAGGCTGGAAAGTGATACAAGTGAAAAACGGATTGCTTTCTCTTTGTTTCAAATTAGAAAGCCGCGCTGAAGACATAAATTCAGTTGTTCATATTAGGAAGCAAAAGTACAAAGTGATCCTACTGATTCTTTCTTTCCATCAGTCACGGAGCTGAAATGAAGTGTTTTTGAAAGACATCCTCTATTCTCTTTAGCTGTTCAGCACCCACTCCTCAGAGAACTGAAATGACCACGTGTCAGAGAAGAGTCACTGTTGAAAATGCTTATTTCCAAACACAGCTGTCCACCTTTCGTCTGGTTTCTAAAGTTTACAGAGACCTCCATGGCCATTAAGAGAACTTATTTGCTAGGCTTTTAAAGAAGAGTGCAACCTCAGACTATGTGCACTTCCTAAAAACTCAGTTGAGAAAAATGTTTGCTAATATTTAAAGAGGAGTGTAGCCAGTCACGCTGTGCAAATCAAGAACGAGTCCTGAACAGATCTTCTAGAACAACAGGACTCCATCCAAATGCATCCCCCTTCACATCCTGTTTCCCTGGGTCCGAAGTCACCTCCCCTTGGAGTTGCGCCAGGCGGCAACGGAAGTCACCTGAAAGGAATCGATTGTGATTTGGGGGGGTGCACGCTTCTAGACATGTTCTAGGCATGTTTCTCTACATTTTTAATTGGTTTTATTTTTGTTTCCAGCTGGCCACTGCGGGTCCCCAGACCCCATCGTGAACGGGCACATCAGTGGGGATGGCTTCAGCTACAGGGACACGGTGGTGTACCAGTGCAACCCCGGCTTCCGGCTGGTGGGCACGTCGGTGAGGATTTGCCTGCAGGACCACAAGTGGTCTGGACAGACCCCTGTTTGTGTCCGTAAGTGAGCTGCTTGTGGGATGGTTCACCAGACCCTTGCTTTTGTTATCTCTTCTCGTTGCTGTTGTTACAAAGTCGTAACGGAAACAGGTTGAATCTTTGGAGGAGAACAGGATAGAGAAATCTCAGTTTTACCTGCCCAAAGAGAGAGAACAGAATCACCAATACATTCACTCCTTCTTTTTTGTCATCTCCTTCCCATTCTGTTTCCTTTGAACTCCTCCTTCTGACTCCTGAGCACATTTATTTTGCTCACTAATTCTATTTATTTATTTTATTTTTTGAGGCAGAGTCTCTCTCTGTCACCCTGAGTAGAGTGCCGTGTTGTCAGCCTAGCTCACAGCAACCTCAAACTCCTGGACTGAGGAGATCCTCCTGCCTCAGCCTCCCGAGTAGCTGGGACTGCAGGCATGCACCACCATGCCCGGCTATTTTTTTCTATATATTTTTAGTTGGCCAATTAATTTCTTTCTATTTTTAGTAGAAATGGGTTCTCGCCCTTGCTCAGGCTGGTTTCGAACTCCTGACCTTGAGCGATCCACCCGCCTTGGCCTCCCAGATTGCTAGGATTACCACTAATTCATTTTAAATGGACCCCTGGACGAGTGATGTCATGTATTCATTTTCTCTGATTTTATCACAGTATAAACTAGGTGGGAACAAAAGCTACTTGTCAGAGGGTAAATAAAGATGTGGAGTCTGGGTCTGCAGGTTAACTCTGTAGACTCCTAAGCATAGCTACTCTCTGAATCTTCAGTGGTGTTTGTATTTTTGTCCTGTCCCATCAGAATACAGACAGTTTTGTAAGAAGTCCTTCCTTTAATAGAAAGAGGTGAAATTATGTGAAATGATCAGCCTCAAACCCTGTAACTTCAAAGATAAATATCAACTACTCTTTTAGGAATAGAAGTACCTTCTCTTTACTGCAAAATTCCTCTAGAGCCAATTGTTTCACTAATATATCCTTTATTTTCCCATGAATTATGCAAAGGAAATGTTGATTCAACTCTAGGGCATTGGAAGGGACTGTCGGTGACAACACTCTGGAAAATGGACAAAGTTCAGGGGTGAAAGCTTTACTTGGAAGAAAAAAAACTTGTTGATGAGATAAATGAGGAGGAAAACACCAGTTTTTATGACCATAATGTGTTTCTTTTGAAAGGGCCAATGACACATCTCTCCCTGCTGTCTTGCTGTTATTAATACTCAGGGCATGACACAGTGGCAGTTCACTACATCTCAAAGGATCTTACAATAGGAATTGTCAACAAAAATGCTATTTGAATTGTGCATAGTTATTTTGCTAATTTCATGCTGTTTAAATCGATGCTGGGATAATTTTACGTGGAAAATTTAAAGCCTCAAGCAAATCCCCATAATGTTTCAAAAGGGAAGTTTTACAAAATCAGTTCATGTGTATGAGGGGGAAAATATTCAAAACTCATGATTAATGCAAGAATTTGTAGCCTGTCTTTGTTTTTCACGGCTTCATTTTTAAATCACTTGGTATTATTCTGTCATGATTCGAGCAAGAAATAATAATTATTATGATGAACAAAAAAATATGGTTGGCAGGTGCTGGTTATTTTCCACAATTATAATAAGAGCCTATAGGTTCAGCCTGGGATTCTCACTCCCAATGTTCCTTTCCAGATATAAATACTACCTGTAAAATGTCTTATTACTTGAAAACCCTTTAATCCATATATTTAGCATGCCAGCATATTTATTAGTAAATAATCCCGAGTGAAAGTGATGACCTGTTTTTTTGTTTTTGTTTTTTTGAGTCAGAGTCTCACTCTGTCACCCGGGCTAGTGTGCCGTGGCTTCAGCCTAGCTCACAGCAACCTCAAACTCCTGGGCTCAAGCGATCCTCCTGCCTCAGCCTCCCGAGTAGCTGGGACTACAGGCATGCGCCACCACACCCGGCTAATTTTTTCTTTATATTTTTAGCTGGCCAATTAATTTCTTTCTATTTTTAGTAGAGATGGGGGAGGCGGTCTCGCTCTTGCTCAGCCTGGTCTCGAACTCCTGACCTTGAGCGATCCACCCGCCTCGGCCTCCCAGAGTGCCAGGATTACAGGAGTGAGCCACTGTGCCGGGCCGACCTGTTTAATATTGAACATCAACCTTGACCTTCCTCTCTCTATAGCCATCACGTGTGGTCACCCTGGAAACCCGGCCCACGGGTTCACCAACGGCAGCGAGTTCAACCTGAACGACGTTGTGAATTTCACCTGCAACACGGGCTACCTGCTGCAGGGGGTGTCCCGCGCCCAGTGCCGGAGCAACGGCCAGTGGAGCAGCCCTTTGCCCACCTGTCGAGGTAGGAGAAGCATCCAGGAGGTGAGACCTTTGCTCTCTCGGAGTGTAGCCGGACATACCCTTCCTGCGTGTGCTGCTTCCAATAAGAAGTCATTTAAAAGCCCCTGAGTGTCATTGAGATCAATACTGAAAGAATGGCGGCACACACTAAAATTCGAACCCATGGTTCTTTCTTCTCTGGAATATCAAAATTGATTATATCCGGTGAGGTGATGAACCGACTATCGATTGAGTGTAAAACAGCCCTTGTTGCTTGGACGTGCGTGTTTTATCAGCTTACTCGACAATGAAGTGGAAAAACATATTTTTTTAAGCTCCGATACTTGACAGTAGAGGAGGAAATCACTTCAGGTTTCTGTGTGTGTGGCATTCTACTTAAATGAAATTCCCCCCGGTGGCATTTGTATTCATTGCCTCTTTGTAATGAATAAAGGGGACCTTATTACAAAGACTAAATGCCATGTTCCCTCTGTGTTTTCATGATACTGAAATTCTCAAGTAGGAAATGCAGCACTGGCTCAAAGGGCATTTATTTATTTAAAAACATCAGTCCTCTCTTCTTGAATGCCTTCTTTTCTCACAGTATTTGAATACTTCAACAACTTGTATTCATGCACATCTTTGTTCTTTTTTAAAGGGGTGTGCTTTTATTAAACAATCAATTAATTAACAAGTTATACTTTCAAACGTAAAGTTAAACATAAGGAAATGGCAATTTTGAGCTATGTCTGCTATAAATATTATAAATAATATAAATATTTGTAAATTCTAGGTTATTTTTTAAAGAAATGTTTCATAATCTATGAGACTGTGCAGAAGTTTTAGGGTAAGGTCGTATCTGGTTTTAGGAATCATTCCAATTTCTTTTTTTTTTTT
>VBSM01001927.1:1217159-1240231 GCA_008086735.1 Cheirogaleus medius | reverse complement strand
TCCCCTCCTGCAGCCATGCCTGAACTAGGAGAACACCCCGTCTCTCGGCTGCGGCAGGGGTGCAGGTGGAGCTCATTGCTCCCGCGCCCATTGCCGCATCCCTCCCTTTGCTTTTGTGTTGTGTCTGCAGCCAGATCCTTCCCTGGAGCATCACACAAATAATGACAATTGCTTTGCACACGTCCTTTCCTCGCCACAGCATTAGGCCATAGTAAGGAAGGTGGGCCAAAAAGGAAAAAAAATGCAAAAAAGAAAAGCAACATCAGCCCCGTCTGGGCTGCCAGAGTCCTGCGGCCATTGGGTGTCCATGGGGCATCCCACGGAGCTGCTCAGTAGACGCTCAAGGGCTCCTTCCCCTACTGCCCCGGTGGCTTCCTCGCTCTCATGACAAACTGAGTTTATTGCTTTGGGACAGTCCTGAGAGCAACATAAGCACAAACACAAAAGCGTCCTTAGCGTCCGGGCCCAGGAAGGGCCTGGCCCCTGATCAGGGTGCAGAACTGGGGAGCTTTTCCCATCTGCTTGGCTTGACACGCAGCTCCAAGTGCCGGAACGGCCCATGCAGTTGTCTTCCAGGCTATGCAAACAATCAGTTTTCCAACTTGTATTAGATTTTCTCCAAGTAGGTAATTCCTGCAATTTCAGAGGTTTGGGTTACAATTCTATTGCAGATGTGAGGCTCTATGGGGCCTTAAAAATATCTGCCTGTACTCCATAAAGGGTGTGCCTGCATTTGGTTTTTGTTTTGTTTGTTTTTAATCAAAAGAACTCGAGTCTTTCTTCTATAAACCCAGGGTTGTTTAAACAAGCATAGACCACTATTCTGCAGCACAGCACTGAAAGGGAACTTTGCAAACCTCCATTCTGTGCTCTACCTTCCTCCTTGATGTGGAGAAGAAATCAAATGTGCAGCCCGGGTCTGGGGGTTGCCTCCAGCTCCTGGGACCTGCACTGCACAGTGGCTGCCTGAGATTCACGTGCACAAGCCTTCCCTGAGCCGGAAATCTCTGGAGAGAGAGAGTGGCCTCTCCAACAGCTGCTTCATTCACTGGTGTGCAGGGTCAAGGCGTGACGTGGTCGGGGTCTCTCCCTTTTCCTCTGTACCTGCAGAAGCACATTGCTAATCTCCTCGCAGATGCCTGTGGGCATCCAGGCAGGGAGAACGCCTTTCAGAGGAACCAGAGCATCTCCTGTACGCCACAGAAGACAGTCCCGCCACCGGGCTATTTCTAAAGAGAGAAGAGGCTTAAGTCAGATCTGGCTTGATTTATACATCTGTTAAGTGTTGATGGAGGAATTGTCATTTTCTGTTGAATCGACACAACAGAAATTACCGTAGGCACGCACATTGAAGCATTAATGCACGTAGGTGTACGTGGGGCAAATAGTTATTTACTGTGCCACAGGCTGTCCTGAAACATCACACCTGAGTAAAAGTATTTTAAACTAAACCAATGTCATCATCAGGTTCTATTTTACCATTTTCAGAACATAAAAACATAACCAGGAAAACTAATTTTACGATGTGAGTTGAAAAAACATGTTATTAGGAAATAGTTAAAGGAAATTAGCTTCATATTGTTAAAATCACCACCTTAGCGGACCTACTACTCGACAGTTTTTGCAGCAAACTGGCTCAGAACAATAAGTAGAGTTTATCGAGGGAGAAGAATTTCATAAGCCTTGCCCACGATGTTTGCACTGTGTGAACTTTCAGCAATGAGGAGGAATTCCCCTTCCTTTCCGATCTGCTTTGCGTGTGCTTTGCGTGTGCCGTGTAGCTGTTTCTAAATGACGCGTACATGTTTTCTTTTCCAGTGGTGAACTGCTCGGATCCAGGCTTTGTGGAAAACGCCATCCGGCATGGGCAGCAGACCCTCCCGGAGAGTTTCGAGTATAGAATGAGTGTCCTGTACCATTGCAAGAAGGGGTTTTACTTACTGGGATCTTCGGCCTTAACCTGCATGGCAAACGGCTTATGGGATCGGTCTTTACCCAAGTGTTTGGGTGAGTGAGGGTTATTTTGGATCCTGGTGCACGTAGCCCTGCAAAGACATCGTCCACAAAACATATCATATACGTATCTGTCCAAAAATGTGTTGAATTTTAATTATTTCCTCCCCTCTCACCACCAGTTGTGTGAGTTCTTATGATAGCTTTAGACAGATGGCATGAAACCCCCAAATGCAACTTACACTGATTTAAACGAGGCATAATCAGAGTGTTCGCATACCTGACCCCGGAGAGAAGTGAACCTAGCGTGTTGGACATCTCTTGGGCCAGTGATGCATTTGTCTCAGCACTGCCCTGCCCAGCCGGGCTTGCTCCACACCATCTCTCAGCTCCGCTCTCTCGCGTCCCGAGTTCAGAGTCTTGGCAGAGGGTTTCTGGTGTGGAGTTTCTACCTGTTGGCCCAGCATCCATGCCTTAGAGGGGTGGAGGACTCGAAGGGACCTCATTTGGGTCTCAGGAGCCCTCCTGGTACAGGCAATAGTGACTGCAAAGGAAAGATAGTATCTTGATAGTAGCTTCCTCGTGAATTGTATCTTAAAATCAGGGGAGGGAGCACTGTTCTGAAGAATGGAGGTGCTCCCCTGGGTAGAGAAAAGTATAGATCACCACCACAGCCCCCCTCGAAACATTATCATCAGTGTATTTTAGAGCCTGTAGATTAGCAAGAATATATCATTGTACCCAAATAGCCATCGTCTTATTTTCTTTCACTTGAAAAATCAGATTGTCTCTTTGAGCTCAAAGAGAATCATCTTTTAAGAACACAGTCTGAACTAAAAACTTAGGAAGAGGTGTTAACTCTCTTTGGCCTTTTTGAAATCAGGCAGAAACGAAGCAATCCACAAAAAAATCAAAATCTTATATTCTTAGTGTGCGTTTTGTGTGCATAAAGAAAGCAGGAAAGGACAGAGAACATTATGAATTGAGTCCATACACACACACACACACACACACACACACATACTAAACAATCCTTCCTCCTTCAGTTACAGAGTGGGAAATACATTTGAGAATGAATTATTAGAGTAAATTCTTTTCCCTCCAAGTACATTTCCCTCATACCCTTTCTGATTTACACAGAAACGTATCTCAAATTTTAACTTTAACAATACAGTTAATTTCCATGAAGAAAGAGAATGATGACTTTCAAAAAAAAAAAAAAAGTGCTCACCCTTATGTGACCTAAACAATGCATCTGTAAATGCGTTACAATCTTCATTAAATGACGTCTGCATCATAGTTTTCCATGTCTTCACACATGGGGATTTTTCGGAGAAATTAGCTTTGTTTTGTCTTTTCGTTCCCAAAACATTTAAGTCTCTCTCGGGCTTATGTGAGACTTCCATTAGCTCTGGTAATGAGGCTGATGTGCTTCAAATCTCCAGGAACTGGGTTTTCACTGACTCTCATTTTCCTCGGTGGCTCCATTCCCACTTAGCTGTCTTTAACAGTGGGAACGACCATGGATACGGGACACAGAGGTCTTGGAGGAGCACTTTGCTTTTACGAGCTCCAGAGCAGCGAGGGCCTGTCTCTATTTTTTCTGTCATATTGTTTCCCTGAAAGTTCCTGTTTTCCTCTTCTATTTCAACTAGAAGTGCTCATTGATCCAACACTTCACTGTTTTAGGTCTAATTGGCTCTGGTTTAGGACTCCGTGTAGATAATGTCTGGTCCTCTGATGAGGGGATATCCACCAACACAGTGAGGACGAACTTGACTCAGGGGTGGGCGATGCCTTCCTGGCTTTTAAATCCACCTCTCTGGTTGATACTGCTTTGGGGTTGCTAGTTACCAAATGTGATTACTCTAGGCTATTAAATCAGTTGTCTTTGAATAATCCATTGGTAGCCTCAATCCAGTTAGTTTTTTGTACACGGCATGAAATTTTGTCAATTGTTAACCCTAATTTGTTACTTCATGGAAAAAAAGAGATGAATCTTCACTATCCTATTAATATATTAATCTGGATTCCAAAATTTGCCTCTTTGAGGGATATTTATAAATAGATTATGAACCCAGTTTGGTATCATTTTAACGAAATGAATGGAAATACCGATGCCATTTTATGGAATAATATGAGAAAGAAATTAATCATTGATTACTATTATTATTTTATTTTCACATTTTAGATTGCTACCTATTCAAAGAAAACTTGATAGAATGGTCTTCCTAGACATGTGATTGAAGATTAAGCAGATTCGGCAGAATACAGTGTTTAGGCTAAGTTTAGTCTTAGAATCTTTGGGGAAGCAAAGGATATGATTGTCAAATTAACTGAAGAAATAATGGAAATAATTTTGACGGACTCACGTTACTTTCTCAAATTTCTTTTAATACTGCTCGTTTAAAACACAGTTAGGGGTAGATGGAAACATTTTAGTAGGACAGCTTTCTCCTTGAAAACCTACATGAACCTGTATGGAAACCCTCACTTTAAGCAAAGCTACGTTAAGACAAAAAAAGAAATGTTCACTTACATAACATTTTCTTGTCTTTAGTAAATACATATTCAGGCAGGGAGCGTCATCTGGAACGTGGCATTTCACACCAATTGCAGTAGGAAACTGTAGGGGTTTGCCAACCTATTTAGGTATAGGTGATGTTACTGCAGGTGTCTGTGTGGGAGATCTACCAGTGCAAAGCAGTTTAACTGGAATGACGCACTCATTTTTTTTTGTTTGTTTGATTTTTTTTATTTCCTCTTATTATGGGCATCCCACTTTATCTTTTCTTAGTCTCCCACCTTTCATAATAATAATTGCTATGCATTCTTGCATTCTTCACAACAATTATTAATAGTAAAGAAAGGAGGGGGAGGCCACTTATACATTCATGTATTGACAATACTGTAGTATTCATAGATAAATAAAACTCAGCTACCTAGAAATAACATCTACCTGAAACTTAGCACTCATTTATTTTAATTTTTTTTTTTCTTAAGCTATATCGTGTGGGCACCCAGGGGTTCCTGCCAATGCCGTCCTCACTGGGGAACGGTTCACATTTGGGGCCACAGTTCACTACTCGTGCAAAGGGAGTCACAGCCTTGTGGGCAACAGCACCAGAGTTTGCCAAGAAGACAGTCACTGGACTGGCGCCCTGCCCCACTGCACAGGTGAGGAGTGCCCCGTTAGCAAGGACTGGAAATAGGCTGTACTTACACACCTGTCTGAAATTCTTATTATCTCATTCCCAGCCAAATATGCCCCAGCAGCCCCCAACCTTTTTGGCACCGGGGACCGTTTTCATGGAAGATAATTTTTCCATGGAAGAGGGGTTGGGGAATGGTTTCGGGATGATTCAAGGGCATTGCTTTTATGGCGCACTTTATTTTTATTATTATGACATTGTAATAGCGAATGAAATAATTATACAACTCACCATATAGGCTGGGGACCCCTATTATAGACCATGAGCATCGTCACTGTCGCTATTGGCAACACCAGCACTTACCTGGGAGACATGGGGGTGCACAGACCGCGTGTGGGGGGAAAGCTCGCTCGCCTCGCTCGGTGGGGGTGGGCCCGTTTGCTCCCTGCGCTTGCCCTCGGTCCCTCCGCATTTCCCCACCTCTATTGTCAGTAATCGCGTAGACCCTCTTCGAAAAAATGCTATCATTTTAACTCTCCCATGAATGTTTCTTAAATAAATAAAATTCAGTGAATCGGCAACTCTGGACGTAATGGTGAAGCGTTGAAGCTCTTAATTAATATTTTCATTCCTGGGACACTTTAACCCCGTTTCCCTCTTGCCATCTGTGCTCACCCTCTGGCGAGTACCTGTGGCATTCACCAGCCAGGGTTTTCCTTCTTCTCATAACAGCCTGTTAATAGGCTATTATCATTCTAGTGATACCGGCACAATGTGCTAAATTCTTTCATTTCCGGAGCCATCGCATAGAAAATCTTTCTTCCACGATTGCCTTAACGCTGTGTAGCCAATAACTCATGTAGCATACATATCGAAACAAAGCTTTGCAGAACCTTTGAACATAGTGACTGTTTTGTACAAGTCTTGCACCATTGTGCATTGCCATGTGTGTTTGTTCTCGACAGGAAACGATCCTGGGTTTTGTGGCGATCCAGGGACCCCTGCGCATGGGTCCCGGCTGGGGGATGAGTTCAAGATGAAGAGCCTGCTGCGCTTCTCCTGCGAGGTGGGCTACCAGCTGCGTGGCTCCACCGAGCGCACCTGTCTGCTCAACGGGTCGTGGTCGGGGCTGCAGCCTGCGTGTGAGGGTGAGTCCCCCCACTGCCTGTAACACCACCTTGGCAGTTACAGCCAGGTGACTCAAAATCCCACAGAAATCCTATACATTCATACTGTTTGCACATTTAAACCTCTCCCTGCATCCCCCCCCAAAATTTCTAAGAGCATCATCAAAAATCATGACTATAGGTACATCGAGATATCCTGCCTGTTCAAAGGTCCCTGTATCACTGATCCTTAAACTCTGAAATTTGGTAATGAACGGAGGTTTCTAGTCTTCTCTCGGTGACAGGCGCCGTGTGGATTTGCCAATGTGCTGTGGGTCCCGGCGGTGAATGAGCCGGAGCAGCCCCGTCACCGACGGGGATTTCTGAGCTAGAAGTCAGTTTCGTTCCCACATCATTTCCAAGCTATTGGCAGCCCTTGTCCAGAGCACAGTATCACCAAGGAATCTAGGGCTGTGTTCTGTGAAATATTGTGGAGTGGATATATTTGGTTTCAGTATTTGAAAGGGCCATAGTAGGGAGTGGTGGGGTGCTCCAATGATGACACTAAAAATTGCCGTGGACACCTTGCCGGCATTGTGACGTGAAAGTCATTTGTTTACAGGTCAGAAAATAGCTGAGTTAGAATTCAGACTGATACGACTTTAAATGTTAGACCCCCCCCCAAAGACAATCACAGCAGCAAGAAAAATAAACAAATGGGACCCAATGAAATTAAAAAGCTTCTGCACAGCCAAGGAAACTATCATTAGAGCGGATAGACACCCTACAGAATGGGAGAAAATATTTGCTTTCTACACATCCGATAAAGGGCTGATAACAAGAATCTATATAGAACTTCAGAAAATCAACAAGAAAAAAAATCAAACAACCCCATCCATAAATGAGCAAAGGACATGAACAGAAACGTTTCAAAAGAAGACAGACCATTGGCCAGCAAACATGTAAAAAAGTGCCCAACATCTCTAATCAATAGGGAAATGCAAATCAAAGCCACAATGAGATATCACCTAATTCCAGCAAGAATGGCCTTTATCAAAAAGTCCCAAGACAATAAATGTTGGCGTGAGTGTGGAGAGATAGGAACACTCCTACGCTGCTGGTGGGACTGCAAACTAGTTCAACCTCTGTGGAAAGCAATTTGGAGACACCTCAAAGAGCTAAAAATAGGAATACCATTTGATCCAGCAATCCCACTACTGGGCATCTATCCAATGGAAAAAAAGACACTCTATAATAAAGACACCTGCACTCGAACATTTATAGCAGCACAATTCACAATTGCAAAGATGTGGAAACAACCCAAGTGCCCATCAATACACAAGTGGATTAATAATAAAATGTGATATGTATATACCATGGAGTTCTACTCAATTACAAAAAGCCATGGTGATCTAGCACCTCTTATATTATCCTGGATAGAGATCGAGCCCATCCTTCAGAGTGAGGTGGATGGAAAAATATGACCACATGCACTAGCCATCAAACTGGTACTCACTGACCAACACTAAGGTGTTCACATGGTAGTAATACTCACTGGGTGCCGGTCAGGTGGGGGAGGGTAGGGGGGTAAACCCACAACTAATGGAAGTGGAGCACACTGTATAGGGGAGGGACAGGCTTGTAGCCCCGGCTTGGGTGGGGCAAATGCATGACATGTAACCAAAATGTTTGTACCTCCAAAATATCCTGAATGAATGAATGAATATCATAACAGTTCTATCTTGGCATTAAAAACGTTCAATGCCAAAGTATCAAGGCTTTGAATTTTCAGTGCTTTGGCTCATGCTTTCATGTGTCTGGAAGGGGCCCACTTTAGAAAGGACAATATGACAATGAAATTTTTATGCCTGCAGCTAATCAATAAAATTAAACACAACTCATAGCCAAGCATAGGATCTTGCATAAGATCGCATGCTGTGATTTTGTAACGAATGAATAGTCTATGACACCAGTAACCTCCGGGTGGCTGCATTTGTCATTTGCACCGTGGGTCACCCGCTCTGCGTGCTGCTTCTCTGTTTCCCTGACAGCCGTGTCCTGCGGCAATCCCGGGACCCCCACCAACGGCATGATCGTCAGCAGCGACGGCGTCCTGTTCTCCAGCTCCGTCATCTACGCCTGCTGGGAGGGCTACCGGACCGCGGGGCTCACGACGCGGCACTGCACGGCCAACGGGACCTGGACGGGCACAGCGCCCGACTGCACAGGTGAGTGACGGCTCCAGGTGGACTCGGGGACCGACTGCACAGGTGAGTGACACCCGCCAGGTAGACTCAGGGACCGACTGCACAGGTGTGTGACATCGCCAGGTGGACTCAGGGACTGACTGCACAGGTGCGTGATAGCCGCCAGGTAGACTCAGGGACCGACTGCACAGGTGAGTGACACCTGCCAGGTAGACTCAGGGACCAACTGCACAGGTGTGTTTTACCCGCCAGGTGGACTCAGGGACCGACTGCACAGGTGTGTGACACCCGCCAGGTAGACTCAGGGACCAACTGCACAGGTGTGTGATGGCCGCCAGGTAGACTCAGGAACCGACTGCACAGGTGTGTGACACCTGCCAAGTAGACTCAGGGACTGACTGCACAGGTGAGTGGCAGCCGCCAGGTAGACTCAGGGACCGACTGCACAGGTGAGTGACATCCACCAGGTAGACTCAGGGACCGACTGCACAGGTGTGTGATGCCCACCAGGTAGGCTCGGGGCCATCGCTGTAAAACCCACTCTACTGAGAGAGAGAAAAAAAAAAGAGTGCCTTTAAAGTGTTTTATTGATTTTTTTTGAACTCATAGACGAATAAAAGGAAAATATATGTTTGATGTTATTACTCTATTTCTTAAGTACTTTATGATTTTTCTCCATTTTCTTACTTATATGGTCAAGGCTACCTTAAAAGGCCAGTTGCCTTGGACGTTGTAAAACTGAAGTCAAAGTAAATCTAGGCTTTCTCTGTAGACCATTTAGTCCACAGGTCATTTAGAAAGGTGTGTGGTTCTCTTGCCGCAGCCTCGGTTTCTCTGATCACGCCTGATTAGCGACTAATCGGGCGTGGAAGCCGGCACCTGTGTGGCAGCCCCCGGTAGGGCTGAAATAAGCGATCCCGAACACACAGCCACCCGGCAGCGGGTCGGTAGAATCGTCACACACAGCACAGTATCGCTTTAGTCATTCACTGCTTAGTCACTTCGAACAGGAGCTCAGAGAGAGTAACCCTGAAAAACAGCGCCACCGAGAGGGACCTGGAACAGAAGCCATGATTAATTCATTTCATGATGAATGTGTGTCTCGGGTTCTCTCTTGTTACCTGCCCATTAGTTATCAGCTGTGGAGATCCTGGCACCCTGGCAAATGGCGTCCAGTTTGGGACTGATTTCACCTTCAACAAGACCGTAAGCTATCAGTGCAACCCGGGCTACCTCATGGAGCCGGCTGCCGCGGCCACCATCAGGTGCACCAAAGAGAGCACCTGGAACCACAGCAAGCCTGTCTGCAAAGGTCTGTGTCCTTGCTGTTTTGTTATTATTGTTGCCCTTACTGATGTGTACAAGTCTTTAGTGAATCATATTTTATTTTATTTTGCAAGCATTTATGCAACCCTTCCAGGGGCTAGGAATTCTTAAAATCCATTTGCAAGTGTTAAATCACTTTATTCTCACGACACTTTAATCTCAGTTCTGCAGATGGGAAAACTAACTCACAGAGAGGTGTAGCAAGGAGGCTAGGAATACAAACCCGGCGTTGGAGGGGTCGGGATCCGATGGCGGTCACGCCACCCCCGGAGTCAGCGTCTGAGTCCCGAGGCATTGCCGTGTGTCTCCTGGTGACCACGCTGACCCTGGCTGTGCCGGATCTCGAGACAGAGATGGTGCGAATGCCCCTTCTAGGCACCTCGAGGAGGAAGGTTGCAGAGATGAGATACCATCTGCTGAGGGCAGGATGCTTGGGGAGAGCGTTAGTGCCGTGACGTTTTTGTGGGCTGTGGTCCCTGAGACTGAAGGTGGCACACAGACAAGGCATGATGAGTTTGCGACTCCTGTGGTGGGACTTCCTGGGGGTTCAGGGCCGGTCCGAGCTGGTCAGGTGGGTGAGCAAAGCAGAGCGAGGGGGCTGGACTCTCTCAGTGACGGAGGAGCGGGGATGGGAGGTGGGCAAGGGCTGGTGGGATTTGCGTGGTTAGGGTTTCACCGTCGGCACCGAAGAGGAGGGGTCCTGGCATCCTTGTCGGCCGACGTGCGGCAGGATAGGAGGGGCAGGGAGGGGCAGTGGCTTGAAAGCTGTTAGTGGCCAAGCAGAGAAAAGTCATCCTCTTGCTAGACCAGGGACAAATGGGAAACTGAGAGAGGGAGACCTGGAACCCAGGGCAGCTTCATCAGCGGAGGTGTCGTCTTCAGCGGGCTCTGAAAGGCAGGTGGTTTTGTGCAGACAGTTTGTTGCGAGGCTTCTGTGAAACCCAGATGCTCAAAAATTTCGCCCCCCTTCCCCGCTGGTGCAGCCGTGTCCGAGACCATCCTCCTTTATCTCCCCCAGTAGAGTCGAGGGGTCTCCTCATCTCCTATTCTTTCTATTAACACTATGCCTGTCCCCTAACCGGCACTAGATAAATGCTTAAGGAAACTCGCAAAGTGGTGCTAGGAGTGTCCTAGTCAAATGCTCTTGATGGAAATTGCCAGTAAAGTGGTCTGTCCACGGCAATTTCACGGATGCTCTTGTAGGTCTTTATTTTTCAGTTACCCGTTGGATTCATCATAATGCCGTGGCCAGCAAGACCTTTGAGAATGGATCGATCTCTCTCTCTCTCTCTCTCTCTCTCTTTCTTTCTCTTTCAACTTATCTCCTTCCATTCACCCCATTGCACTCTGGGGGACTCTTTGTCTCTTGGCTGTGCCCCCTGGGGCTTTGCCCCCAGTGTTCCCCGGTCTAGAGGACACACTCCACGAACTTCACCGGAGCCTCAGGAATTATTTGTTGACTCAGTGAACAGGCGGTGTGGCCAGAGAAAGACCCACGTCCAGCTCTGGGTGTGCGTGTGTAATTCTTGTGTGTCAGCATGTCTTCCTCACATGAGAAGGCATGAGCCTGAACACACTAAGATGTAGGCAAGCCTGTTCTGCACCTTCTGCTGTTGCCAACAGGGTCATTTGGAAACTTCCACTAATTTCCAAAGTCCAGGGAGCTCTTGGATCTTCAGAGAAGAAGAGTTTAGAGTGTATGTTAGATTTTCCCCCCCCTGTTGTGCATCTTGGTGTAATTTTTAGAATGGGAAAGGGGGTACCTGCGGGGCCGGCGCCAACGATACGCCCTCCGCAGGAACCACACTCTACTTCTCGGGCCAATAAAACAGACGTCAGGCTCCGGGGCTATGATGAGACACTTGCACGTGGTATTTTACAGAACCGCCTTTAGCCATGCAAGCATTCGAAAAATAGTCAGCAAATAAATGGAAAGACTCTGTCTTTTGGAAATCATATACTATTTTAAAATAAAAATACAGATGGCAGGAGAAATTCTTGCCATCTGTATCCATACACTCATGTCACAATGGCCAAGCCTGAATTTGAATTGTCCTCAGTAACCGCCATAAAAAGACACAAATCAAATAAGGATATTTCTTCTTTTGTTGGCCATCTAGATATTGAGGGTGTCAAGTTCAATCCTGTTTTCCTTTACCGTGTGATGCGTTTTGACTTGACTTTGCTTTTGCATACGTGATCCAAATTAATGAAGAAATGTTGGAGTGGTTTTCTTATTTTGATATACTGTCTTCCCCAGTAATTCTTTTATATTTTAAAAAAAATAACCCTATATGGAGACGTCATTTGCAACTCAGGTAAAATTGAAATGTGAGCTGTCTGAACCTCACGGCGGCGGCGGAAGCTCTGGAATGTTGAGTGTTGTCTGTTCTTTGGAAACAGCCGTCCTGTGCGCCCAGCCCCCCCAAGTGCAGCACGGCAGAGTGGAGGGGACCGACTTCCACTGGGGATCCAGCATAAGCTACGGCTGCGTGGACGGCTACCAGCTCTCCCACTCGGCCATCCTGTCCTGCGAAGGCCGCGGGGTGTGGCGAGGGGAGGTCCCCCAGTGCCTGCGTAAGTTCCCCATCCGCACCTGCCCTGCCCAAATCACCCGCCGTGACCAAAATCACGGCACACTCCACGGATAGAACACAGCGATGTCTGGTTATAGCCTCATCACCATGCATAAAAACTCGAACTCGAGACTGCATGCATGGCCCCGGGGCAGTTGCTTTCCCTCCACCCCTATGCTGGTTAGATACCGTGCTTCCCCGAAAATAAGACCTACCCATAAAATAAACCCTAGCAAGATTTCTAAGCATTTGCGCAATAGAAGCCCTACCCCGAAAATAAGACCTAGTGATGGGTGTGGCTACGCAGCGCATCTGCACAACTCATGCATTTCATCGCAGAGCGGTAAAGAAGACGAGCAGCCCTTCTCATCTGCCCCATGAGAGCTCTATGGCTCCACATGAGAGATTGGGGCCAATGGTTCTAAAGGAAATAGAGTCGTAAGAAATTCAGGATGGAATTCGGGGTTTGGAGAGTGATGATGAGGTTCCAGAAGAAGACGACTTAACTATATTTGGATAAATGTAGATTGTCGTACCGTACTTAAAAAAAATAACACATCCCCCGAAAATAAGCCCTAGGATGTCTTCTTGAGGAAACATAAATATAAGACTCTGTCTTGTTTTCGGGGAAACATGGTAGTTAAACCTCAAGATTTAACAGAAGCCGGTGAAACAAGTTCAATCGGTGAATGTGATTCAGGGACTGCTAGAGCTGACGTCTTCCCGTTGTTTCCCACAGCCGTGTTCTGCGGGGACCCCGGCACCCCCGCGGAGGGGCAGATTAGCGGGAAGAGCTTCACCTACAAGTCTGAAGTCTTCTTCCAGTGCAAGCCCCCGTTCATACTCGTGGGCTCGTCAAGAAGGGTCTGCCAAGCGGACGGCGTGTGGAGTGGTGTCCAACCCACCTGCATCGGTGAGAACCCTGAGGCAGCCCCAGAATGTTCGGGGATATTTGGAGAGGAGGAGGACATTCCGTTCCAAAACTGAGTCGTTTGTGGTCACGTAGATAATGTTCTTACACATAATTTTCTGTGCAAGGTAATATTCTCTGAGTAGGCACCAGGCAGTGAAACTTCGTGCAGACTGAATCTGGAGTTGACGCTGGACGTCTGCTAAAGTAGCTGCTACACTTTGCTCTCTCGCCTCACTGGCTCTCTCGTGTGCATCCCAACCGAAAGCTGCACTCCTGGGGAGAAAACGCACTTATTAACGTTCTCCGAGATGCCATCGCCCAAGAGATGGCCTCGCTGGTGTCTGATTGCTCCAGACTTGAGTTTTACTGTTGGGTTAATTTTGTTCACAGAGCTTTATGGAGCAGAGGAGTGGGCGTTCTGCAAATCTGTAGTAAAATATTAGTGGTTACTTTAGATTATTTTCTAAGAAATTGACTAATGTCTGCTTAGAAATAGAGACAGTATTAGAAACACTTCTTCTACTTGTAGGAACACGCACTGTCATCTGATGCGAACTACTGCTACGTGGCAGCCGTCTCTACACTAGAAGTGTCTTTCTTTCCCCTGTAGGTTAGTTGCACTGGAGGACGAAGTTCAGAGTTATCTGTTTTGTTCTTCCACTAGCAGCTGGAAAGCAGCAAACAAGGAAGTTGAAGTGCTCCGTGACTGCTCAAGTTCTGTATTTTTGGAAAATGTCACTGTTGGCTTCTCATAGGCTTCAGTTTTGAAGCATTAATTGTAGTTCTCGTTTTGAAGTCTTGAGGAAAATTAATTCGAGAAATTTGGAAGGACTTCACGGGTGACCAGATGAAATACCGTTGATGGAAACCTCATAAACTGAAAGAACTTAAGAGATCGTTATTGTAGATAGTATAGTGTTGACCAAATATATATGTGTCAGTAGAGATAATTAAACCAGAGAATGGAAAAGAATGTGCTTATTCTTACATAGAAAAGAACATACAGAACTATTTAAAGTCTGATAAAAGTCTAAAAAGTAACATCTAAAGGAAATGTCTGGGAGAGAAGATAAAAATAGCAATTTAATTTTTTAACTGTCATTAAAAACATTTGTAAAAAAAAATTTATCAATTTTGTAAGACTCTTTAGTAAAAAAAAAAAAAAGAAATGATAGAATTTCTGTAATAACCATATCTGGTCTTTTTTTATTTTGAATTTTAGATCCTGCCCATAACACCTGCCCAGACCCTGGTACCCCGCACTTTGGGATACAAAATAGCTCTAGAGGATATGAGGTATTTCATTTTTATATTACTATGCTTTTCTAGAAATGTAAAATATAATAGATACATAAATATTAACGTATATGTAGGTTTTATACACCATATCTTATTCTCGTTATATTTGCCTAAATAAAATTCATTCAAGAGGATTTCTGTATGTGTTTTTAAATGCCAAAATCCATAAATCCATTTATATTTTTATACTACAGTAACAATTGCGGTATTAATTTCTGCGTGAAAGCATGCATCTTTCTCTTACTTGCCTGCCACACTTACACGGCAGTTCTGTAATTGGGGTCACCTGTCATTGCATAGTTACTATAAAAGACTTCATTTAGGAACTCAATATAATCGGCAAATGACATTAAATTCTAGAGAAATAAACAGAAGAGAAGGTATCAAAGTCCCTTAGTCTAAGTTTCCTTGTGAAATCTGTTCTCCCTACGATCTCTTAAAGCTCTGTGAATTATCTCCAAACTAAATATTACTTTGGAGTGTTCATTTGACTTTTAATAAAACGGACATGAACATTTTAGTTAATATTGGGGAAATATCTAAAAATGGAAGGTAATGAAGCTTGAACTAAAATGATTTAGCCATCTTAATTACTCAAGTAACTTCATGTCTCTCTGATTATATGACTTTGAAAACCAAAGTTAAATATATGTATTATTGTCAAGATAGAGACACCATCGATTTAGAATAAAAGACCTTTCTCCTTGGCCATTCCCCCTCATCTGTCATTCGCAGTAAAATATTCCCATTTTACTGGCTCTGACATGCATTGGCTATTTCCTAATAGCTCTCTTGCCTCCCACAAAGGAAATTCTCACAGGTAGCTGATACGTTAAATCTGGCACATTTTATATTCAGTCTCAAATATGGCCTTAAACTCCAGGAAAATACTTCCTGGCATATAAATATTTAATACCAAATATCAAGGAATATTGTAAAACACCATATGTGGGTATTGTTTTCACTAACTCCCTACAAAAAAGAGAACTTTGATCACCATTGATCGCGATTGCTTTTAGCAATCCTTAACTTCCCTGGGTACAACTTATAGTAAATAAAATTTTATGGCAGCCATAGATAGCAACATATTCCTACAATGGATAAATCCTTCACCCTTCTTGGGACAAAATAAAGTTATGCTAACTCAAATTATAGATTGTACCCAACAGCAAGGTTTACTAATAATTTAACGACACAGATTTCATCTTTAAAAGGATAGCTGAGACCACGAGATGCAGCTCTTGCAAAATTTTTTTTTTCTTCTTCTTCTTCATTAGGAAACTTTTTAGTTTTGAATGTCACAGGAGAAATTCTTGTCTGTTTTCTTTAGCACGTGCTGAAACATCACTTACGCAAAGTGAACCATCTCAGTTTTGGAGCGATCCTGTGTTCTCCTATATTAATTATGCAATTTACGTGACTTGTGTCCCATTCTCCAACCAGGCGTGGTCCCTAAGTGCACAAGCTCCAGTGAACGCACAAGAATCCATTTAGAGTGGATTGGTCTATCCCGTATAACACTTTAACATGCAGTTAAAATGTACATGTTAATTCAAATAATGGCTTGGGATTAAAATAAACAATTATTAGTATACTTTTGTGCTGGCATGTGCTTGCAAGCATCGCTGATTTATATGGACTGTGATCCTTTTGCCTCTGAAACTAGTACTGGATTTCCTTTCTAGGTGGGAAGCACCGTTTTTTTCAGATGCAGAAAAGGTTACCACATACAAGGCTCTACGACCCGCACCTGCCTTGCAAACTTGACGTGGAGTGGGATACAGACCGAGTGTATACGTAAGTGTGATTTCCTCCACCGCGATCAGCAGTGACCTGTTTATTGTTGAGTGATGCCTGGGAAGGGTTTAGCTTCAAGGGAAATCATGAGAAACTGTTCTCTTTTTGTTTGCGTTTAGTCCCCTAGTCTTAAACTTTGAGTGTTGCTCAGAGCGCGGTTGCCTAGAACTAGCAGCTTAGCGGCATCCGTTGGGGGTTGAGTAGCGAGGCCCGTTCTCAGTCTGCACCCTAAGCCTGTGAGTCAGAGACTCGGCGTGGGGGGGATACCAGTCTGTAGTTTTCCAAGCCCTCTGGGGGTTTATACCAGATTATTAAAGAGGGGGTGAACCAGGTCATGCATGTGTAGGGATATAAGTAGAAATGTTTAAAATGGTATCCTGGCTATATAGTTGAAATAGATATGCATCGATCATTCAAATAGTTGCTGAAGGATCAAATTTTATTTCATGAGAATTAGAAAAAATGTTATGTGAATGATTAGTAAGTCAATCATTCATTTCACCTGCTATAACTTTAGTGAAATATAGTGTCTTACTCTTGCCTTACTGTGTTGAACATAAGAACATTAGTAGAATGTTATAAAAAATTATCTAATAGTATATAAGGGTTTTTGTATAATTATTGATCATTATTATGTGTATTTATTTCAAAGCTACCTTCTCTACTCTAACCCACTACTCAAATTATATGTAAATGATATATATACACATATATGTATACACATATACTTATATGTATTAATATGTGCATGTGTGCACATATACATATATAATATGGAGCTTGATAATGTCAGGTCTTCATTATGCTGAAGGTTTGAAAGTTTACTAAATTGCCAAATAGTGACAATACTTAAAGCAATTGCATTCACAATTTTAAAATGGTAAACTCCTTTTATAATAATCTGCCAATACCATGACTTGAGACATATGCGAACTTTACAAAGCTCTTTGAAACATAGAATACACATTACAATCTCATTTACTCCTAAATTATATTTTAAAGGAAATAGGAATCTATAATATTTTAATTGTTTTGAAATATGCTTCACATTTTTACCAACATTAATTAACTGAATAATAAATTTGCTAGATGTCACCAGAAAAAAGAAACCAAGATGTTATTTCCGGGTGTGTGCCAGTCTGTATGTGTTTAATGTATAAAATTGCCCTTTTAAGGACTTATAAAATACTGCGTATTTTTTAAAATAATCTTTGTAGTATATCAGAAGTGTTCTGTTTATTTCAAAGCTTTGATCTCTACATCCTTACAAATAACTACATATGAAAACCATTTCTAAAATCTTTTGCTCTGTTATAATTTTTAATTTTTTTTTTAATTTCAAAATATTTATTATCCTGGATGGAACTGGAGCCCATTCCATTCTATTTATGTCGTTAATAGACATAAATTGTAATAAACATAAATAGACATAAATTGTAAAGTTAGACACACGTGCTAACTTTACAATGACCGAGGTTTCGCCGTTTCCTAATGGAGTGGATACCGTTTCAGCTCATGCCTGCAGACAGCCGGAAACGCCAGCGCACGCGGACGTGAGGGCTATCGACCTCCCCACGTTCGGCTACACCTTGGTGTACACCTGCCACCCGGGATTTTTCCTCGCGGGTGGATCCGAGCACAGGACGTGCAAAGCAGATATGAAATGGACGGGGAAGTCGCCTGTTTGTAAAAGTAAGTCATTGATCACGGAGCGGAAGTACATTCCTAAGGAGTGAGGAAGAATGCTAGCTGCCCATCAGGCTAGTCGAAGGTTTAAGTCTCATATGCAACAGCATGACGCCATTAGTGTCATCACCCCGCTTCAGCCGTGCTTGGCGTGCGTGAGCTGTGTGTGCGCGCATGTGCGTATCGTTAAGTGTCAGACACGACCCTGCCGTAGCTGAGCGGATGCATAGATTCTATCATTTGCTGATTTCCTTTTAAGCCAAGCTAGTTGGTTAAAGAAAAGCGTCCCGAGTTAAAAAGAGAACAGTACACAGTATGTTTTCACAAAATATATTTCCTAAAGATGGAAATGGATAGATATCAACCAAGTACCTAGAAAAATACAAATGGAACTGTCTGTGTCATTTTGAAGACCGCAGGATGTTTGTGGCAGACGGTGATAAATGTACGTGTTCTTGACATTGGTTCTACGTTTTAAAGTGACAGAAGCCGATTAGCATGGAAGTGATGCATTAACACATCACAAATGTGTGTGTTTGCAAGTGAGAGTAGTATGTCTGACTCACTCAGATTTGATAGTAGCTACATCCGCAGGCTCCCACCAAACATGATTTATATACGCACTGAGTACTAAACAGCACAGACAAAAATTACAGCATGTGATCAGGTCCGTGGCTTTAAGTTTAGTTTCCCGGGACTTCTTTATAATTCTCAAATTAGGGACTTTTAAGAGACTTTTGTTTCCCTTGCCCTTCCCTGTCAGAGATAGAAGAATTCAAACTTTAAACATGGCGACTTGGGGTTTGATATATGTCTATAAAAACTAAAAGATTATGAGTTAAATCTAACTTGATAGACCAAATTAAACATTCTGCAAAGGAAACAATTTAAAGTTCTTCCAATAGTAATTTATAAATTCGTTGCTTTGGGTGGGGGGAGGGTTGGAAAATTAAGAAGGGTTGTGACATGTTAGTTATTTTGGATATTACCTCTCAGTTTAGGTCGGGATGTCCCCAAGAGGATGTGGGAAAGTGGATACAAGCCACCCTCATTTACAAGGCTCTCTGTTGTAACACTTTAAATGGAAACACGCATGTTAGACAGGTGCACACTGAGTTTTCTTCATTAAACTCAGCATTCCCGCAGACACAAAGAATATCCGGCTGTATGTACATGGGTTTAAAACGTAGGTGTATAAGGTATCCGTCTTTTGTACATTTAAAAAATCTGGAGAAAGAAAGGAAAATTGCTTCAATTTGACATTTTTTTCAAACTTATTCAAAAAAAAATAAATGTTTTTGAAAATGATAATTTGTCTTTTTACTTGTAGGTAAAGGAGTGAGAGAAGTTAATGAAACAGTTACTAAAACTCCAGGTTTGTATACCAGAACAGTTAATAGATTTCGATCCAATAAAGTGATTTGTTCTCTACTATACTTTGTACAGTGAAACGATCTTTTAACATTTAAATTTCCGAATCCGTTAGTCCCTGACAACACTCATGTTTCAATTATTTAAAACACCAAGCCCACGTAGTAGATTTCTATTTCTTTCACAACAGTGGTTTGTTAACGAAATGACACTGCTTCACTTGCAAAGAAAACCTTCGGCGTTATCACGCAGTTTCGTTAAAAGGTGCCTCAGGCGTTTTGTAGGCAGAAGCAGACATAAAAAATTGATCGTGCCATGTGGTATAATGGAGAGCCTTATAAAGAGGGTTGCGATCCTTTTTTCCAAGTGAAGGAGCTCTTGTCGATGAGGCGTTTTGACAGCTTAAGTTGTTAATTTGCATAGTTCGAATGAGGAGCCCTATTTTTTCCACATATCTCCGTAATTCAGGCGTCCTCTGCCTTCTAAAACGTGAAGTATAGTTTCTTTTTTTTTTTTTTTTTTTGTGGTTGTGTGTGGTGCCTTGCTAACTGCATTATGTAGCAAACTGGAAGGATGCAGTCCCACTCTCTGAGAAAAGTTTTCGTCACTTGAAATCTTCTGGCATATCGTATCTGTGTCACGAATTTAGATACTATTTAAACAACAAAATGTGTCCTCAAATTATATTCATTTTTTGTTGTCGTTTTCCCAGAAATAGAAAACCTTTGTAAATAGATGAGGTCGTTTGACTAGTATTTTCTTTATTCAGGTGTTAACACTAGATTCTTGGACATAAAGCTCTATTTTAGAACCGAAGGCGCAAAGAGTATTTGCAATGCCATTAAGTCAGAATTCCGTGTTACACGTTTATCCCTTAGACTAGATAAAATGTACCAACATGATTAAAGGAATTCCTCCAATTTACACCATGAAGAATAAAACATACCTTTAAAATCTTTCTGGACTATTTTATCTAAATATTAGTTACAAGTCAAGTACAGAAGTCAATACTCTTTATCTCGGCAACACTTTCTTCAAGGGAAGGAAACGATCTCTTTTCGTTATTGTTGTGTATTTGCCCTGTTTTTTTATCTGCTTTTTTTTGTATTTAAGATATTGAAATATATACGTTCTCTCATAGTAGGTGCAGACGTTATCATCAATATACCTTCTCTCACTTTCTCTGAAGGGGGATGCTAATCCAATCAGTTCTTTAGCGAGGTGGTACATTCTAGCACAGCTCAGCTATTTGGTTCTTGCATTGTGCTGCATGCTATCATAACAAGGGAAATGATAAGGACCCCAAAAGACTATTTCTACCACATGACTGATGATCACCTTTGGATGTACAGAAGCCACTTCTAAGATACTGATTACACCGTATTCTACACAGGCAGGAAACTTAAGCGAATGTCATGAACAGGTGCATTAATATCTTCAGATGAGTATATACGTTCTAATTAGGGAAAGCAATCCTGATATCATTTTAGAGACTACTAATTTTAATAAAGGAAGATAAAGTCATTTGGGGGTTGCCAGTTACAACAGAGCCTCTGTAACACTGCTGATGGATAAGTAGAAATGTTTAATGCCAGTTGTTTATAAGCAAATGGTAGATACTTGATATATCGGTTTTAAATTACTTTTTTATTATTATTAGGAAGGGGCATCTATTCAAAACCATAGGAAGCTACCACATTCTGTTCTTCTTTAACTCTTCCATTGCCAGGCTGAGTTTTGTAGGCTCAGCCTGCTTGGGAAGGAAAGACAACGGGGCAGCTGGGCTGAAAAGAGAATGATGAACACAGGCACCATAGACTTTTGTGTTCATCATTTGTGACTATAAGTGGATTTGGAAAAAAAAACAAAGTTAGGGAGAAATGAACCTTTATTTCTACCTAGAAATCCACACAATGTGTCTGGTTGGACCAATTCTCCTTACAGTGGATCTTGTCTCATTAAATAACTTAGGCACATCATAGGGCAAAAAAGCAAAGAGAAACTTAGTGGTCTCATTGATGTGGATTTATACAATGTAATACTATTCATTTTTATTAATATCGTGAAAAATGGCAGGATTTTATACACATTTAACAGAGATGTGAAAAAATAAGTTTACTTTTTTTTATAAGCAGTGAAAACAAGAGAAAACATCTCAATAATCCTTGCAGGGTTTCCCATCCCAGATGAATTTTGCATTTTAAAAAGACCTAAAAGTCATAAATGTAAAAGAGATATTTGAGACCTTTCTCAGTAATACTGAAATACCGTGTATAAGGAGATTAAAGTGGAAGAGCGGAGTATGACTGAGAGAAAGATTGGCTCAACTGACAAAATAAAACCTCCAGAAACGAAACACTATCGTCTCGATAAGCTGGTTACATCCGGCCAAAGTGGCTCTCGGAAATGCAAGCGTGTTGAGGGCAGGGAATTAAGGACAGAGGTTGCATGTCAGGTATGCTGAGCCTTCGAAGTCTTTCCAAGAGTAGACTTAGACACTAGTGAAATTGCAATAGGGACTTCCTGGGTAAGCTTAACACACTTTTTACTAAGCACAATAAAAACTAAGCTACCATCAGAAGTCCCGATTCACCGTGCCCCACTGGCCTCGGCACGTCTGTTAGAACAGGTGTGCGCTTTGGCTTCTGAAATGCTTCCCAACAAGGCAGCAAGTGACTGCCTTGCACACCACAATAACGCCCCTCCCGTTCTCTTCCGACCTGTGCCCCTGCCATGCAAGGACCATGCGCTAGGTTACCTTTGCCTTCATCGTTGTCATCGTCTGTGATCTCTCACTGAACGATTGTGCCTTCTGTGTTTAAAAACACCCGGACTTGATGCTCGTGTGAGTGCTGACATTCGTGTTTCCCCATCCCTGCAGTTCCTTCAGATGTGTTTTTCGTCAACTCGGTGTGGAAGGGATATTACGAATATCTGGGGAAGAGGCAGCCCGCCACTCTCACCGTGGACTGGTTCAACGCGACGAGCAGCAAGGTGAACGCCACCTTCACGGAAGCCTCGCCGGTGGAGCTGAAGCTGACAGGTGGGCCGGGGAACTCACGCACTCAGTGTCAGTGGTGGGCATGAGCAGACAGGGACCATTGTCTTACCAGAAAGGGACGGTCTCACGTTTCTTATGTACTGACGAAGGTCGCGTTCCCTTTGCACATACGACATCTTACTGGGGCTGCTCCGGAACCACGGCAGGTCAGTGTTATTTTCTCATTTTAAAGATTGCAAATCCAGGACAGAAGAAATGGTGCACACAACATATTAAGTTCAGCGTCTGAGATTCACATGCAGATGTACACACCCCGAAACGTCGTTTGTTTGATAGCCTTTTCCTTAGCTCATGTGTTCCTCATGAGTTACTTTTTTTTTTGTACAATTAATACAATGGCAGCTCTGACTTATAAGGCAGACACTATTTTAAGCACTTTACATATATTATATTTATCATTCTCACCTTATTCCTATGATGTAGGTACCCTTCTTATATACCGTGTTTCCCCAAAAATAAGATAGGGTCTTATATTTGTTTTTCCTCAAGAAGACACCCTAGGGCTTATTTTCAGGGGATGTGTTATTTTTTTTAAGGATGGTACAATAATCTACATTTATTCAAATACAGCTAAGTCGTCTCCTTCTGGAACATCATCATAACTCTCCAAACCCCGAATTCCATC
>VBSM01001927.1:1202910-1217059 GCA_008086735.1 Cheirogaleus medius | reverse complement strand
AGCATAATTAAAAAAAAAAAAAGAGAATTCCTTTGCTACGTACGACCATGTATTGTTGTCAGTAGACTGACAAACTCCTTAAGGCTCAAGATTCTCCGTCAGTTATCCACAAGTTGCAGCTCTGGTTCTGAGCACCAAGAAGCCCCCATGTGTCACCCTGCCTCACTAATCCCTAGACAGCCCAGTGACTGACCTCTAGGGAGTATGACAGCAGGTCAAGGCCCCCACCCCTGCACATTCCTCGTTCCTGCTTCCTTGGATATGAGAACGTCTAAAAACGGTGCGTGTGCCCTGGGTTACGAAAGGCAGAATCACCCCTGCTCCTAGGTGTTTTGCAGGTGTGTGTGGACTCGTCATCTTAGGCCTGAGTGTTTCCTTACACCGTGCGTGTGTGAATGCACAAATGATTTAGACCAGCTACTCAAGTCCTGTGCCAAAATTCACTAAGAAACTTTTAAAATGTGTGAGTTCCTTAATCTTACTCAAGCGAGTGAGATCATACTTCTCTTGCTGAAGTCAGGGGGCTTGATGAATGCAAGTCAGATTAAAAGTAGTTATCTTGGGGGGTTATGGTTTGGGTCTCTTTTTTCTACATACCCCTGTCCTCAGAAGTGAATAAAATGTGGATAAAAAAAATCTGGATTTTTTTTTTAAAATTAGCAGGATTGAACACATATTGCTTTTATTCTCTCCATGGGATAAAAATGTTGAATTTAGCAAAGTGTATCATAGCCACTCAAGATCAACAAAGATTTAATAAGAAGTGATTTTTTTCAGGGAAAAAAATAAGAGAAGGTGCTGAGGCCAAAGTTTACAAATATAAATGAGATTTCCGTGTGAGTTTTCCGTTATCTGCAATACGGTCGTCTCTGTGCCATGGGGCAAATGGCTGAATTATTGACGCTGTGGGTTCCTACAAGGTAGGGCTGACCGGCTGGTCTGTTCACAGGGGTTTACAAGAAGGAGGAGGCCCACTTACTCCTGAAAGCTTTTCAGAGTAAAGGCGCAGTGGACATCTTCGTGAGCAAGTTTGAGAACGACAACTGGGGGCTGGATGGCTACGTAAGTACCCAGGTGGGGCTCGCGAGGGGCCTTTCTAATCATCCCTAACCCACTGAGGACCTCTGGGCACCGCAGGGCTGTGTCTGCCCTGAGAACTCAGCTGTCCCCTCTGGCCGAAGGGCCGTTTTACCCCTTCGTGTCATCACGGAAGGAACCGGGGCTCTCAAATGAGAGACAAATGGGCCAACTTTTGTTGTTACCGTTAAAACAAAACAAGACCCTAAACCCAGGTTCTGTGCTATAAACACCACATTGCATCCCAAGGGTGGTGTAACCCAGAATTCTCCAAGAGCACGAGGCAACCGCTTGGAAGTTTTGGGAAAAAAATAAGCCACTTCCAGATAAACAGAGAGATCTAAGATGTTCCCCTGAAGATCCTTCTTTGCAAGTGAAGCGTCTGTGTGAGTTCTGATTCACTGTCTGACTTGAGGGTGTGCAAGCCTCACGTGGCGTAGGCAGGCCGACCGCTGGGACAGAAAGCGATTTTTATGTGATGTAGGTTATTTACCAACCCACATGTCTGCCCCCCTCAGGGAGGTCGGCCGACGTATGAAATTGTTGTAAGACGTACTACCATTTCAGAGGTCAAAACGAGAGAGTAAGCGTTTATGTAAGTCAGTTGGGGATTTATATAAGTCTTGGGTGGATTTCTGATTTTTAACCATCAGTGTGTCACGAAACAGAGCACAAAAAATAAACCGTTGAACCTGTGGTATCTGCATCCAAGACAGGGCGGTTGTATTATGGTAAAAGAAGACACCGCTATGAATTCCTGTCTGTTCTTTTTCTTGCTCTCTTTCCTTTCTCACGTGCCAGGTGTCATCTGGACTCGAAAGAGGAGGATTCACTTTTCAGGGGGACATACACGGAAAAGACTTTGGAAAATTCAAGCTGGAAAGGCAAGGTAAGTCGCACCTGCGATGTCTGTAAAGCGAGTATCCGTGTGGCCTTCACATGACCAGGCTGAGAAGGACGGGAAGGGGTGTAACTCCAGGTTCTGGAAGGAACACAAACAAAAACAGCACGGATGGAAGAGTCTCATCAACAGCAACACAGGCAAACACAGAGCTGGAACTAATTCGACCAGCATGCCAGATGTGGAGTTAATGCACTCACTGTATAAAGAGTTATTAAAATATAAGGGGGAAAAAATGAAGATTGAAACACAAAGAAGTGAACTATATTACTCTAAGGAAACTAAAATATTTTTAAGTTTAAAAAAAAGTGAGAATCATTAAATGCCAAAAAAAAACCTATGAAAAGATCTTCAAAAAATCTACATACAGTAACAAATATGAATAATTTCTGGCTGTCAGAAGGGAAACGTTTAAAAAATGGTTTTGGATTGATGGTAGACGTAGACATTCAGGTGTTTCGTTTTGGCGGATCTGTGAGCAGATGTGTACAATTTTGCAGAAATTTCTCATCCAACAATTCTCTCTAGAACTTTTATTCAGACAAGTGTGGAAATTATTCCCTGCATACTCAGGCATGTCTTAGCAGGACTCTTTTCGATAGTTGAACTTAGAAATAACCTCCACGAGTTACACATCTGTCATAAAGGAATTGCTGCAAAGAATAATTTTATGTAGTGAATTACAATCAATAGGAAACAATTATATTCCATATATTTCATTAAAGGAATGAGGGCTATATATTAACATGCAAAGATGTTCATGGTTCATGTATGAGAAAAAAAAATTAGATAGACAGCTCCTCTTTGCTGCTTTATAGTTTTCTCTATTATTTAATTTTTACCTTAGTGATTAGAGAAGGAACATCTATGGAAACAATCACTGGATTTGAGTGTTACTCTACTTGCTATTTTTGTGATCTTGGATGAGTTACAACATTCTTGAGCCCATTTCTTCATCCAAAAGCTAGGTACAGATGTTCACAGGGTGGTTACGAGTTTAAGAGACAACAGAAGCGGTTGCCTTGTACACACGGAAGCTCTTCTTACACAAAATCCCCTAAACTTGTTGAGACCCACATAGGAAAGAAAATGTGCATTGTAATGAGGTTAGTGCCATATTTCCCACACTTGTAGAATACTATTAACCTTTTAATTTTATAAAGAAGAATATTACCATACAGGCTTTGACGCCAGAGCCACCTTTCAGAGGAACACGTGTCAAATGTTGTGATGAATGAACTTATTTCATAAGTCTTTTTTCAAGAGCCTGAGGGTTTCTAAAAAATATATGCCAGCCTGTCCGTTAATATACTTAAAAAGAAAAAAAAACTGATCAAAAAGGGGATATTTAATCATAAAATACTTCCACCATTCCTAACTCAGCACTATTAAATAGAAAAAGCTTTAAATTATGACGTCAGCAGTGGTGGAGACAATGTTTTTAATTAGGTTACATTGTTTTGAGGAAATGCAACAGTATAAATGCCTAAGACCGGGGGTCCTCAAACTTTTTAAACAGGGGGCCAGTCCACTGCCCCTCAGACCGTTGGAGGGCCGGACTATAGTTTAAAAAAAACTATGAACAAATTCCTATGCACACTGCACATATCTTATTTTGAAGTCAAAAAACAAACTGGCAAAAAAACACCCACTTGTGGCCCGCAGGCCGTAGTTTGAGGACTCCTGCCTTAGACCAACACTAATGGTAGGTAACATTTTTTCTCTTGCTCTAAGCCAAACCCTGTTGTTATTTGTCCTCCTTTCTCCCTGCAGTGCTCGCTCTAGTAATTTTGTTCAAGGAAACCCCAGTGAGCTGTACAAGATACTGAGCTGGTGTCTAAGTTTACTCATCCAATATACCTGACCCGAGCTATCACTTTGCCATCACGAATTTTCTTTTCATTACCCCGTTTCTTTAGCATCTCACAATGTAACAGCTTGCTTTAGCAAGTTGTCTTTATTCTGATGTAATAATGAGCTTATTGTCAGGAAAAACAATTTGCCTCACAAAATAACTTGAATCCCAAGTAAGTCTCCCATTCAACTAATTAGAAAACTCCATGTTTAAGTAATGCTATAACAACAGCCATTCAAGAATGGTGGCTAAAATCTATTTTTATGAATAAAAATAAACAACCTCCTAATTACCTCGAGTCAGCAGATAAACCAAAGAAAGTGATTTTTGCTAAATGGACACTGAAATCAACTTAACTCGAAAGACAACTTTAATGCAAAAACTTGCATAAGAAACTCAACAATAAATTTGTTTCCCCATTAATACAGAATGACCCTCCACACACACAGAATGAGAGAAAATATGTGAAAATCGGGTATCTGAGAAGTGACTTATATCCAGAATATATAAAGAACTCTTACGGCTCAAAAACACAAAGACACATAACCTCACTGAAAATTGTCAAAGGATTTGAATAGGTATTTTCCCAAAGACACAAAAATGGCCAACAAGCCCATGAGAAGATGTTGGACATAATTATCATTAGGGAAATGCAAATAAAAAATACACTGGGATATCACTTCACATCCACTAGGATAACCATGATTAAAAAGTCAAATAACAAGTGGTGGCAAGAATACCAAGAAATTGGGACTCTCATACTCTGCTGGTGAAATGTAAAAGTCCGGCAGCTCATCCCGTAGCTAAACACGGAGTTACGGTGAGATCCAGCAATTCCACGCCTGCGTGTACAGCCAACAGAATTGAAGGCATACGTTCACATGACAACTTGTACGTGGATGCTTATTACAGCAGAATTAACATGTGACAACCCAAGCGCGAAACAATTTAAATATCTGCCAACTAACGGATGGACTAACAAAATGTGTCATCTCCATCTGATGGAATATTAGCATTAAAAGGAAAGGATCCACGCTACGCCATGGAAGGTCCTTGGAAACATCTTGCCGAGGGAGAGAAGCCAGACACGGAAGACCACAGCGTCGTGTGATTCCCCTGATGTGGACTGTGAAGGACAGGCAGATCCGTAGAGACGAGGAGTCAGTCAGCGATTGCCTAGGGCTGCAGATTTGGCTGAAGGATAAGGGATAACATTGCGAGGTACTAGGATGCTTGGTGTGGAGGGAACAGTGTTCTGAGTTGGACTGTGGTGATGATTGCACCCCGCTAAGAATCTACTGAAAAAACCCTGAATTGCACATGCAGGCCCAGGCTCCAGTAGAGAGATGCACCACACCACATAGTGAGGGATCTCACATGCGACGGTCTCACATGTGACATGGTCGCTGTTGTAACATCATAGCGCAGCACATTACTCACGTGGGAGCAGTAGGCTACACCAACAGCCCGGGTGCGTGGTGAGCTGCATCATCTAGGTTTGCGCGAGCTCACCTCCTGTCATTCACGCAATGACAGAATCGCCCAACGGCACGTTTCTTGGAACATGTACCCCCGTTGTTAGGCGTCACGTGCCTGTGTGTGCGTTTCTGTCAATGATGCTCTTCAGAAGATCAATGACGTAGCTTATCACACGTGAAAAGATGCTCGCCCTCATCCTTGAGTAAATTAATGCAAATTAAATAGTAAAACAACCAAATGCTGCGCGTGATTTCTCAGACCAGCAGCGGCAGTCGTAGTAGTAGCAGGAGCCGTAACAGCAGTGACAATAGTAATGTGAGGAAGGTGGGGCGAGGGGAGGGGAAGGGAGAGGGCGGCCGTCAGAGTATACAGTTGTCCACGCGTTTTTGTCATGGTCCGAAGAGATGGTCAGGGTGAAACCGCAGCATCCCTTTGGAGAGCAATTAGGTAAGATACAGCAACACTGAAAGCTGCCAATTCTGTTAGGCAATACATCTACCTCTTAGAATATATCCTGTATAAGTTAGACCCCTGCTAACGTGTAGATACAGACGAAGGATTTCATAGCAGCATTAGAGAAAAAGACTGGAAATGGCCTGCATGTCCCTGAACAGTGGACTGGCCAAGTGAAGGCTGTTGTACCCAATCACTACCTTAAAAAATCAAGTCTGACTCGCATGTATGAACACGAATGGAAGAACTTCACACATACATGGTTAAGGTTAAAATCTGCATACCAAAAATGTAAACAGTGTGCCCGATGTTTAGAAAAATAAGAAGGAAACAATCATTTTTTTTTTTTTTGGAAAAATACACACACATGCACACACACACATTGCCCTATTCACCATGAAGGTGAACATATAGGGCAAGGAGCGGAGTTTTATTTTCATTTTCCTTTGCATTATTTGTTTTCATAGCCTTTTATACCATTTTAATTGCTACCATGTGCATGCATTACCCTTCGAATTATTAAAACAAGGGTAAACAGCTGAAATTAACAAGGCATTCCAGGCAGCATAATAATAATTTCAGAGTAAGTTTGTTGTACGATTCACAAAGCACTTCGTTTGTGTTGTTCGACGTCATGATGCGACGTCTCTTGTGACATGTAGATTTTCCAGAACTTTATGGACTGGGATTTTGAAATCTATTGTGGACAAAAGTATATAGTTTTGTTTGCAGATAACCGAAAAAAGTAGCTAAATTGAAGTAAATGTGAATTTATTAGAATGAGGGAAAGAGACTCACAGAATTGTAGAAACCTAAATAACGAAGTGTGGCCACTTCCCAGAAGTGGGAAGATATTTGGGTGCTGAAATACTACAAAGGCAGAGCCGTTTTCTTTTTTCTTTTATTTTTCGTTTTACACAGAGGGACACCTGCTATCCCCAGGGCAGCCCTGGCATAAATTCTAAACCGTCCCAGGAAGCTTTGAGTCACTCTCTCCAAATCCAGCGTCTGGGGCAGGAGCATCTGATTGGCTTAACTCAGCTCACGTGCCCATAATCCGGGTGCTCAAACTCAGAGACAACAGGTGTCTGGCATTTTCCCTCTGCAGGATGACGTGGAAGGATCTCAAAAAGATACGGTTAAGTTACAGAAAGCTGACATCCATCACAAAGTACTTTCATATTAGACATGAAGATGGTAGGCAGTCACAATTTTGCATCTGTTAGAAGCAAATGGAAAATAATATCATTTGAAAGCTTTTATCTGAACATTTAAAATTTTGATATAAGCAGTGATTTAAAGATTTTTAGCATTCAATTTTTTTTTTTTTTTACATTTATGGTTTCTTAAAAAGTAAATGAAGCAACACTTCTCTTTCAATTTGACGTTCCATAAATTCTGGAAGTATACTTCCAAAAACAAGATCAGCTTCTTCTCAGCGATTCTGCTGTATTCAGAAGACTTCAGTCAAAATTCACGACACACCTGCATTCGGGACTCCATGCAATTAGGCCAAATACAGGTTGAAATCACAATCTTATGAGTAAACTCAAGAACCTATTTTCTTCTTTGGCAAAAGTCGCTTAATAAAGGTCTGCTGATTTGACTTTTCCATGTCTGCTTCTCGGGGTCAGGCAAAGATGTGACAACCCAGAGCTGTGGATTGCGGAGGTAATGACTGCATCACCTTCCTGAGGTTTGCTGTGTTTCCTTCTGCCTTCCTTTCTAGTGGATAAAAATCACGTTTCTCCGTTCCTTTTTATCCTCATAGAAACTTGGGTTTTAACACTGAGCCACATGGTTCATTCAAGTATTTCTAAACGCAGTGACAAATTTCAGAATCTACCTAAAATAAAAGCAGGTTACGCCAGCACATTCACCTGTGAGTAACACAATGCCATTTGTGTAGAGAACTGAGATATTTACATAATTTCAAGGACTGACATTTTGCTGAGTCTGGCCCCAAGACGGGAGAAAACAGCAAATAGCACCGATCTTTGTAGACAAAAACTTAACAAATGTTTTCGGTCCATTTTTATGGCAACGCAAATATCTGTAACTAAAACCAAAAGTCAGAACGTGTAGCGAGCCTTTTGCCTTTCTTAACGTTTCAAATGTGAGAGTCCTTCATGGTACTGTTGTGTGTTACTAGGAAACAGCTATTTTGTATCTCGGTCATAAAATCTTTAGAAGAGAGTATCAGTTGGTTTCCCTGTGGAATCGCAACTCCTGCTTCTTGTAGAGGTTTTATCCATTTGCAAAATTTATCATCCATATGTCTTTGCTTAAGCCTAGTAAAACCACCGCAAATTAACACATTCCTTTTACCTTCCAGATCCCTTAAACTCGGATCAAGACTCTTCCAATCCTTACCAGGGCACCAGCAGCGGCTCCGTGGCAGCAGCCATCCTGGTTCCGTTCTTTGCTCTAATTTTATCAGGGTTTGCATTTTACCTCTACAAACACAGGTACCGTGAAAATGGCGTTGGAAAGTCGTACGCGTGTGAAGTGTTGGTCTGAGCAATGTGCGTGCACTCGCGCGCCGTGCACGTATGTTTTCTATTGCCGTGCGCTGTTCTCTCTCACGTGAAGAATGCGTACGTGTCGAGGTTTCTGTTGTTTGCATTTTGAGGGTTTTTTTGTTTTTTTGGGGTTTTTTTTGTCCTTTTTTTGTCCTGATTTTTTTGAAAAATCAGCAGGACAGGTCCAAGTGGTAAGAGAATAAACGACTTGGTTAAGAGATAGCACGTTCTGTTTCCTGTTCCATTGGAAGATGAAGAGGAGCAGTCAGTCTGTGCCTGCTTTAATGCTCCGCGGCAGCTACCAGGACTCTGAGATGGTCTCTCAACCTCCCAGCAGAAGGGTGAACAAAATGTTCTCCATGGCTGCTTCCAACTCCACGAATTTGTGATCGATACGTTTTTATTGATTCTTTCCTTCCACGAATAAAAATTTGGTGCTCTCTCTGTATAGTAAGAATTGTCAGATGTTCCACTCCTGAAAAAGCATTCTGAGAATCTATCATTTGCAAAACTGTGCTAAAAGGAACATGTCAAAACTCCGGGAACTGCCGCTTTAATGAAATAGAGCCTTTCATTGGGGTTTATTTGAATGCCAAAAAGAAATGATTTTGGAGGAATTATAAAGGTCTCATACATTTTGTCTCTATATAGGTAATATATTATCTGGAGGAATTTGATGATGCCAAAGTACTTATTTGAAATAGTAGCATTATCTGCAAGTAACAAGAAAAAAATTATAATCCCCTAAAGTAAGGTTAAGTATGTTAAATGAGCCAAATGTTTATTTATATAATATAGATATTTCCACTTAATCCTGGTTAGAATTTTTTTAAAAAGGTGTGAGAAAGTTATTTTTTAAAATAATTCATGGAATATCTTCTTTAAATATGTGCATTCTTGTGCTTGTTTTTGAAATACAAAATAGCAAGAATATTGCTTCAAAGTTATATAGTTTTAGCTGCTTGGGTGCATGTCTTCACTTTCCAGTGGTTGGTAATGTTCTTACTTAAAATATAACCCAATGAAAGAAATTTCAGATGGTATTTACAAAACTAAAGATCAACATATCTGTATGTTCTTTTTAATTTGGAAAACAAAATTCTATGCACATAGTTGTTGTGAGCCTGCTCAAGGCTAGTTTAAAATTTAGTAAATGTGGAAATGTTTGCTATCACCTTATCTAAGAAAATGCCACAATCAGAGGTACTTACCTTCTTAAAGGGTTATAAGTTGAAAATATATCTTCTTTCACAGATTCCTCTAGGTAATATAATACCTTATGGAGACACGTACTATAGGAATTTATAATTCCTACAAATTCCTGTGTGCTGCCTTGGCATCAACATTAACCCCGAGGAAAGGGTCTAGTCCATTTAAGCAATTTTCCTTCAACTTTTGACATTTTCCTGGTCAGTAGGGAGACCTCAGGTAGTCCTGTCTCAGCCACTGTACCCGGAATTGGACAGCGTGCCTGTGTGAGAGAGCTCTTCCTCTATGTGCACCTCCAAAGACGGAAACCTTCACGGGAGTCTCAGATTCTCTTGTTCTTTGCAAAGGTACTCCCACGCAATTATATATATTTGCACATAAATTAAACATGACTTCTGCTTATATCTGGCACAGGGAGGTATATTCAATACACACCCCAGCTTCAGCCTTTAACCACTTCGGTACCGCGCTCACCGGCCGCGAAACCTCGCCCACAGCCGGCACTCATAGTCCGCACGATAGTTTGTGCTGTGCATTGACGACGAATCCGTTTTGCTCTTGTGTGATGAGGAAAGCTTTAAAGCACTGAAAGCTTGTTTTACTTTACAGGAAGCTTTAGGAAAATAACTATAATAACTCCTACTAAGGACTTGTTAAAAGGTCACAGATTCGTAGTAACTTATTAGCTGAATGTACACACTGCAACTGCAGAGATAAAAGCTGTAAAAGTAAAAGCTTTTGGCTGTCGGCTAAAGTCGACGCTTGTACCGAAGTGGTTAAGAAAGCCTACCGGTAAGCAATGAAAGCAGACGTTTATTTACATCCAATATCAAATTGTGTTATTAAAGTTGTGTCTTTGCCACCTGGCATATTTTCCTTATGTGATTTCTTCTGGAAAAAGGGAAAATATAAAAGGAGCCAGACCAGATATGTTTAAGTCCCTCTAACGCTCTAATCATGGAGTGTACGTAGGGGTTTTCTTTTAACCATAAAACATTAATAATGGTTTAATCATGAGTATAGCTTCTTTCCTACAACAGATTCGTTTTTATCTCACCAGAGAGAAAAAAATCAAAACTAGCTAACATTTCGTGAATGATCGAAATGACAGCAAACGGTGTAAGCCTGTAATTGCAATTTAGGTCAGTCTTAGCAGCCCTAAAGGATGGACATCACGCTTCCCATCCTTATTTTACAGGGTAGGGGACAGTTCGGTGACCCGAGGCCATGAGACTTGTGAGCAGTAGGTGAGCACCCAGCCACAATCCGCCTGACGCCAGCTTTGAGAGACCTTCCCAGGTTCCCAGGAGCATCTCTGGGAAGCATAGATTATTCTTTGATTTGGAAATTGCTTCAATTCTTTAAACCCTCTTTATAACCCTGACAACCAATCTAAAAAAAAAAAGAGCTCTGAGGAGCGTGCAGATGTGCAAACCCTCTTATCCTCACCCCTCTCTGCTCGGGGGGAGTCATGCCTCGCAGAGGGCCCTCGCTGCTGTGCATGCATTTTATTCAAGTCGGGGCTCTCACTGTCGGCCTCCTCTTTTCCTTGCAGAACAAGACCAAAAGTTCAGTACAACGGCTACGCCGGACACGAAAACAGCAACGGACAGGCCTCCTTTGAGAACCCCATGTACGACACAAACTTAAAACCCACAGAAGCCAAGGCAGTGAGGTTTGACACGACTCTGAACACGGTGTGCACGGTGGTATAGCCCCGGCGCCCCGGCAGGACGGGTTCATAGCCATACCTCTGAGGGACAAGCCGTGATTCCTTTGGTGCCATAGACCACTCTCCCTGCGACTCGCTTTGCTGCAGTGACCTTCGACGCCGTCCGGCGGCCTCCACGCGGCGGGAACTTCTACTCGGATGTGCCGGAGTCTTCTGAGGATCAACCCACACACACGCGTCTTCACCCCACAAGTGGATTCCAAACGCCTGGCTGCATCCGCCGGGGAGTCTAGACTCGCTCGAGGAAGACAGACGGCCGGGGCGGGCCAGGGCGACACACGCCATGCCTGGGACGGCCACGGTTCCGTGTTGCCGGGATGCCTTTCGATGCAAATCTTCTGGGCACGTGGATACATCCTTCAGGCGTGATGACAAGACGGTAGCACCACAATATGTCTGTGTGTGTGCTTTGGTTTTTGTTTTATTTTTTAAATTAACCCCCATGAACATGAATACTCTGGAAAAAAATAAATACAAAGCTTTCTAGAAGAAGACACCTTCCCGATAGACACACACACGCACACACACACACACACGAGCAAACGCTTCAGTCCGTCCCTCTGACATCCGATGAGCTGCGAGGACCTCCAGGCTCCATGTGTGTGTCCACCCCCAGGGACGTCGGCGAATTTCCCGGTCAGCTGTTCTATTGCAGAATTTTCGATGCACAATTTTTTGCACTAGCGTATTATGAATGACTGAGTGAGATTCTGAGCAATCTATTTACACAGGGTTTATACGCGCCCCGTAGTACACAGGCATCTTTTCGTGTGGTCAAGCTAAACGTTCATTCCATCCTCAGCCTCGCTGGAGTGTTAGGAAAAATCCACAGACATGACCCAGATGCTAGAAGGAAATACAGTCTTGCAGAAATTTATTTTAATATTGCTTCTATTAGCTGAATTCATCGAAGAGGTCCAATGAGGAAAAAAAAAAAAAAGGCCCCTTTTAATTCTCATGTTTTCTTCCGTTAGTACGATTATCACCCAATTGTTGTCTACATTATGCTACTTACGAGCAGGGGGTTGCACACATTTATATTTGCCGTGTAAAAATGTGAATAGTAATTTATTTTAGATAGCTCACCGACCTGTGGTGTTAGCTCACAACGCAGTCTTCCCTTTTGCATTGTTGTTGGTTTTTTGTTTTGCTTTGTTTTGTTTTTTTCATTGACTACGCCATCACTCTCTGATATTGCATTGAAAGGCAGGGCACCCCAGTGGCACTGTCTCAGTGGGAATTGAGAATTAATACAAGTAATCCTATTACACATGTATTAATTAATTAATTGAACTCAGTGAGAATTGTTCAGGATCAAAATACCAAGTGTTCCTTCGGAGGGAAGGGAAGATGAGACACACACTCTCCTCTCACGATGATCTATCCCATCTGTGAGTCTGCCTTTCGTTCCATGCTTTATGATTCCAGGCGGCGGGAAGGGAGCGTCCGTGATTTCTCAAGTTCAAAGTTCACTGGAGGTCAGTTACGAGTCTCGGGATAAACAAAACAGGTCAGAACCCCCAACGTGGGTAGGACCCAAACACGAGGGTAGAAGCTATGACCACGAGAATGTCGATGTAACAAACTCAAAGTGAAGATCATGTTTATTTTTATTTATACTTGTTTGATAAAAATATTTTTTGAAAAGATAATGCTTATTTTTATTATTTCATGTGTAGTAAGTACCTACCTATTCCCCACGTGGAAAACGGGCCCCCCACCCCACCCCGCCCCGGTCTTGCATTCCGGATTGGCGTCGGGAGAAATGTCGGGATGCTCACACCGACCTCCTCTCTGTTGTTGTCGTGGACACAGTTTAAGACACAAGTTTAAGACGCATGTGTCTGTCTGTCTCCTGAATGTTCAAGTGCAGGACTTCGCCAGTGCGAAAGGAAAGAGGAGACCCTGTCAGGAGAACAGGGCGTTCTTTTGAGAGTCACGTGTTTTGGTTGGAACCTTTCCGTAGCTGTCTTCCTGGGCTCCTGCTCTTGCCTTCCCGCCGGAGGGGTGGATCTTGTTGGGGTGCACTTGGCCCCTGTAGTGGCCCCTCTGTCTTGTGAGCTCCCTGGTAGTGGTGGATTCCACGTTGGTGTGCTGAGTTCTCCGTGCATGTCCCCCGCCCCCAACCTCCAGCCAAGGCGGACCGCACCCTTGCAGATTTGCTTTGCAAACAGGAATCCTTCCGTAGGCGTCTCTCGGTAGAGCAGAGGAGGCCAGCGGCAGGAGGAGGTGCGCCCCTAACACACACGTGGAACGAAACAGAGAGCAAATGCAGGAAGCGTGAGGACCACTGTGTGCAAGGGAGAACAGGGTTTCTATACATAGTAGGTGTATATATATACATATATATATATATATATTGTACATATCTCAGTTTGAGTCGTTCAAACTAGGTGCAAAATGCTGACTTCAGAGTCTGAATCCACGCCTCTGTCCCCACGCCCCCTGACCCACTGGCTGGTCAACAGACGTCACGAAATCCTGACCCGGCAGGACCTGCACACACACGAGAAACCACATATCACGTTAGACATTATTTTCCTTTTCTGTGCAAAGCCCAACGGTCCTACGGTTGCCGGGGTTTGGAGCGTGTCGTTGAAAAAAGAGAATTCTGCCCGGTTTCTCCCGGGGGGCGTGGACAGGGTCCAGCCGGGTCTCCCTGGAGGGGGCCGGAGGGCCCGGTTGGGGGCAGTCAGGAGACGCGCCGGGCTGAGCCAGGTCTAGAAGACTCCTCCCACCGAAAGGCCACCAGACCACGCGAGGGGAGCGACCGTACACGCTAAACACGGGACACGTGCTTCAGAGCTGTTTAAAGCTTCTGCTTGTTTCACGTACATCTCTGCCTTTTTCCAGGCTAGCTGCAATAATTTTTTTCTTCTGTAAAATATTTTGTAAACAACGACAACGACGACAAAAAAAAA